>CAEMYA010001276.1:10734-29022 GCA_903131615.1 Diplodus sargus
ACTGTGCTCTAGAAACACAGTGATACAAAGTGTAGAAGAGGCTGTACAAAAACCTGAACACAGATATCTGACTACTCTTCAAAGAGGAGGGAAGTGGTATTCAAACCACAGCTTCATATCAGATGGGTTCTGCTAATTCCTGTTTTATCACAGTCACTGTGGTTACAGCTGCTCATGAAACACTGTGGGAGGATTCACATGAGCAGCAAATCCACATCAAAGACAAACCAACTGGATGAAGCTTCAAACACCAGAACATCTGAAAACTAAAGACTTAGTTACAGTCTCTCATCATGTCTTCTGTGTTTTGGTCTGGACCCAGATGTTGTCCAGTTAATCCTGGAAGCTAATGAGTTGACGCCGCAGGGCTGTGTGCTCAGCCCAGCCCTCTTCAGCCTGTTTACACACGACTGCACTGCCATCCACCCCACCAACTCAGTTGTGAAGTTCGCGGACGACACTACAGTAGTGGGTCTCATCTTGGACGACAATGAGACCCACTACAGAGAGGAGACCCAGCACCTCACTCAGTGATGTTCAGTCAACAACCTGGTGCTGAACGCAGGGAAGACCAAGGAGCTCATTGTGGACCTCAGGAGGTCCAGGAAGACAGATCACACCCCCCTTCTCATAGAAGGAGAAGTGGTGGAGCGTGTGGACAACATCAAGTTTCTGGGCCTCCACATCACATCTGACCTCTCTTGGTCCACAAACACCTCCCACCTGGTGAAGAAAGCACAACAAAGACTCTTCTTCCTCAGGAAGCTAAAACGTGCTGGACTCTCCTCTCAGCTGCTTGTGAACTTCTATAGGGCCACCACTGAAAGCATCCTCTGCCTCAGTGTGACAGTGTGATGTGGCAGCTGCACGGCACTGGAGAGGAAAAAACTGGCACGGGTGGTAAGAACTGGGATTGTGGGCTGTCCCCTTCCAGACCTGGACTCTATATACGCAGGCCGGGTCACGAAGAGGGCCAGATCCATCACCACGGACCCCAGCCACCCGGGCCACAGACTGTTTGTACCACTACCATCAGGCAAGCGGTACAGAAACATACGGACTACAACAAACGGACTAAGGGACAGCTTCTTCCCCAGAGCTGTCAGAGCCATCACCCCCTGCAGCCTCCCTCACACACCTCACCACCCCTCAGACACTCACACACAGACACCTCCCCCGACAGCAATACACACACACCTGTCTCCCCCTGCAGCCACACAAGGGCATACAAACACACACACCCCCCCACAGTCACACACACTTTCCCCCCCATGCTGCCACACCCAAGCATCCCTACCATGAACAAGAGACAATCATCTGCACTCGCACTTGCCACCTTCACCCTATTCTGCTGCTCTGCTGTACTGTGCTGTACTTCTACTACATTTATCGATCATATTATATAGTACCTATAGCATTTCTACAGCACTCCACGGTATTTTATTGCATCTTATTGCACTTTTATTGTAATTTATAAAATTTTATTTTATTTTATTGCATTTTCTTTCACATGGGAGCTGCAAAGCCAAACCCTAACCCACGTTCATGAAGCAGTTCAGGGCTCAGCTGTAAACACGATTATCATGTCCTTAAAGTCTAATTTTGCATAGAGGGGCGTGTTTGTTTAAAATATCTTTAAGATTCCATTAAAGTAATTCCAGGCCAGCTCAACGTCATCAAAACAAGCTGTTCCCTCCCTATTAAAATTATACACATCATGTAAAAGAGCCTCCTCAACATCTTCATACTATGTTTTTAACAACACAAAAATTACTTTGATGGATTCCTGTATCTCACACTACTGTTATCATACAATGATCATTTTTGTAAACAT
This sequence comes from Diplodus sargus, assembly GCA_903131615.1. Classification (NCBI taxonomy): domain Eukaryota; kingdom Metazoa; phylum Chordata; class Actinopteri; order Spariformes; family Sparidae; genus Diplodus; species Diplodus sargus. The sequence goes on from CAEMYA010001276.1 coordinate 12,569, forward strand.
TTAGAATCGAATCTTGTGGGGAAATCAATTAATCGTGTGAGATTTAGAGGATCACATTTTACTTTCAATGCCTCAGACGCAGACATTAGCCAGTCCCAGCTCAAATCACCAAACAACCATATTTAATTGTAATTTAGTTGAGACGGAAGTTTAATAAGAGCAGACAGTGAGTTCTGAGGGGCAGATGGAGGCCAAAACATCCCACCAGCAGAATGTGGTGATTTTTAGATAATTTAACATGAAGAGATAATAATGTTCTGAATTAAGTTATGTGCTTACTGACTCAGAAAGCACTAATTCAATATCAAATACATTTGATAGAGAAAGCCACTCCACTGTCTTTTCTTTGATGGTCTGTACAATAAACATTGTAACCATTAATGCAAATATCCCAATTCTGTACAGATTCTGCAAGCTCCGTCTCAGATGACACAATATCAGCCGTAGCTGAATTTATAACACTAACCCTAACCCTAACCCATGTTAAACATTTGAGAGAATAAACTTCTGACACTGATGTCAATAACCCCAAGACCAGATCTAGATCAAAGATCTGCAGGTGTGAGGCATTGTGCAGGAGTGACAGGACCTGGATTTGTCCCAACATGTCCCGACAGCAAAAGCAATAAAAAAAAAACACGTTTGTGCTTGATTTTACAGCCTTTTACATCAGTCAGCAGACTGGTGTTGAATACATTTCCAGTAAATGATGTTGTAGGAATAGTAAAATGTTCCCTCAGCACAAGGAGACAATAGCAGTGAAGAGACTCCTCAACTATAAGCAACCATTTTGACCACAGACATCACAACCCTCAGCTCAGATAAGAGCGTTCAAGTATTTTTGCAGCAGTCACTGTGAGAAAAGTTAGATTGACATGGTTAGCTGTTCACTCTCTGCAGTACTGTTTATCCTGTGGAATCATCACAGGAGGAGGAGGTCTGCCAGACCCATGGAGGGTCCCTGGAAAACCACAAAGTGATACAAAACACCAAACAAAGATTAGCCTCATAGTAAAAGAAGGATCTCTGTAATTCTGCTCAGGAAGGGAGGGTAAGCAGGTGTTAGGCAATATCACACAAAGAAAGAGATCCACAGTTTATCCACTCTGGAAAAAAGGCCCAGCAGACTCAAAGCAAGCTGACAGAGATCCACCAACATCCAGCAGCACAGGAGGTCCAACAGACCAGTTCATCAGTTAGACACAGGACCAATAAAACCAGACAATCCAGCATTCAATTCAGTGGCTCACATGCTTCACATGGCTGGTGACTCTCCACAAGTCCACCCACATAAAGTCAGTGACAAAAGTTAAAATCCACAGGGAAAATCCAAATTCCACTTAAAGCATATAAAGACCTCTTGGACACCAGTGGTCCTGCTGGGCTACAACACCATGAAAACAAATCCAATAGCAGGAGTGAGTATGTGGTTACAGATCAACATAGAAATAGCAGAAAAGTTACAATTCTGGCAGTTACCACCTAGAACACCTGTACACTGATTCTCTGTCTCTCTTCGGTGCTGTAACCCAGCAGGTGGATTTTAGGTAGGCCTAGTCCTTAAACAGTCCAGATTTAGAGTTCAGTGGTAATCTGTAACATCCAGAGAATAACGTTTCATCTGGTGATCGCACACTGAAGAGATGTTGTTCATTCACTCGGGTCAAAATGTTATATAAAGAACATAAAAACATAAAACTCAGACATCAGACACAGACACACAAACAATGGACTGACCTGGCGGCCATCTTGGATTGGATTGATTGAGAGCAGCGGCAACAGAAAACAAAGAGCTTCACCTCAGTTTACATCAAACATGTTGTCAGGAAGAGTCGTGCATCTTGTGCAGGCAGGGTATAAAATTAGATTTTGGTCTGAAATTTTACCGACCAAAATATGTTTTGACCGGCCACTGAAGTGTTCACAATCACGACCTTAGCTAACAGATTTCTTGTAGGAAACACTGAACAGCATGAAGATAATTGTTAATAGCCCACTGATCGTTTTTTAGTAGGGAACTATCTAAACTACTACGTCTTCCTCTTCCTCTACTTCTCATAGGTGTGATTGGCAAAGGACAAAAAATCAGGAAAACATATACGGCTCCACTTTGTCTCTCTTTACATTTATTTTGTCCCGTTGTTGGCTGCAGCTAAGACAGAAATAGTTTACCCCACATGTCCAAAATTCGTAGAACAGAGTGTTTCCCCTACATTTATTGTAGCAGAGGTGGTCTGAGTTGGTAACCTTGCAACACTAGCGGGGTCCGGGGGCTTACCCCCAGGAAGAAAATTGGAAGAATAACCCTTTAAATATTGACTACTGGTGAGATTTAAAAAAAAAAAAAAAACATTTTCAGAATTTCCGAATTAGAATCGAAGACATGAGACAAAATAGTGTAGAAGTTGACATTGCTGCTTGAAAATATGTGAACCTCTTCAGCATTAGAGAACTTTTTTACCATTATTTTCTTTATAGTTATATAGTTTTTATGGAAACAGCATCTGTTTCAGTGGGCCCCATGACATGGAAGCTATTGAGAAAAAAATAATCATTTCTGCATATTAATATTCATATAAAATAGAGGAAGCACTAAAATACAATAAAAAGAACTGTGTCTCATTCGTCCAGTTTACTAATACAATCTGCTGCTGGTTTGGAATCACTGGGTCACATGACATGGAAGATATTGAAAAACCTGTCATTATGTTTACCAATACCCGATCCATGCCCTGCGCAACTTGATACATTTTCAAATGTTGCATGACAGTGGACAACGAGGGACAAATTTGAAATTTGAAACGCAATCAGTAGATCTGTTGTAGCTGTAAACTGTGTCTGTTTTACTGGTTGGCATTTATGTTGAAAGTTATATAGTGTAGTTTCTGGGCTCTCTTCATAAAAAGGTGTCGGCGTGTAGTTTGATGATAATTAGAATTCTGCGGAGGCAAGGCTGGGTGGAATGATAGAGCAATCTTTATTGAAACAGATCTCATGCCAGTGTCCAATCCAGAAGCGGCCGCATCTCTGGTTTTCTCAAATCTATGGCAAAACAATGCCAAAATCCTCCGCCCTCTGCCCTATCAGAAGTCCTATCAAGCCTTCGATCTTAGGACATCCTCCAAGTACCACCTCCCCTTCTTTCTCTCCGGCGAGGCTTTTAAAGTCCCTTGGGTTGTATCTGTGTCTAATTGGTCACTGTGGTAGGTTGATACGTTTAGATATCTCCCTCTGACATGAGGGTCAGACTCTGTTTTAGACCTCCAGATTGGCCTTGTCTTCTGCTAACCTTTGACACACACATAGCTGAATACAGACTTCAAGGTCCCTTGGAGCTGTGAGACCAGCACCAGCTACATTCCCTAACTCACACAAGGAGGAGGAACAGGCTAAATTTAAATTAGAATTAATTTGAATTAAGGACCAGAATGCGTTGCCGTCCAGACAGCAAAGTCGGCAAATTTCAGCAGCCTGCCAATGGCATGTGAACTATTTATTTTACTCACTAAAACATATTTTTACATGCATTTGGTGAGTGGCGGGTGCTAATTTTAAACCCTGTGTGCAGGAGTGTAGACCTCTGAATGATTCTCCTCTGACAATGTGTTAATCTGTGCACACAGTTTATCAATCACAGTGGTTTCATATCAATATATTACTTTCAACCTCATGACCCATAAGACTGAGGAGGCTCTTAGAATTTAGGAATATTCCACAAACAGACTTTGTGTTCAGTGTGCAGTTGTCAATGGTCAGGCAGTTGTTTCTCTCCAGATTGATTCGAGTGAATTTCCCACAGATTCCTTCTTCAGTGTGACCTTCTTGGATGATGATGACTCAGCATCACTGTCATTTCTCCAGCTTCCATTACCTGAATGTAAACAGACCACAGCAAGAGGAGGAGCTACACAACTGAATATGAAAGGCTTCATTTTAGAAGTGAAGAGCTGCTGTGTTCTCTCTGTTCTTCATTCACTACAACTGAAGATAATGCAGCTCTTTTTAATCTGGATGATGATCTTCATGTTTCATGCTGGTAAGTCAACTTTAATCAAGTTTTTTCTTTGACTAAACTGACTTTAAGTAAATACAAATGTGACAGTGAAATATATGTTTGTTCTTTCAGGATCCTCTGAGGATTTAGTGAAACCATTTAAAGATGTAATGCTGGGTGTGGAAGGAGACACTGTGACTCTCTCCTGCAACTATTCAGGCTCTGTTGACAACCTCTACTGGTATCAACAGAAGTCCAGTTCATCTCCACAGTTCCTCATTGGAGATCTTTCAGACAAAACAGAGAAGTTTTCTTTTACACATGATAGAAACAGAAAGGAGTTTCATCTGCAGATCTCCTCTGCTGCAGTGACAGACTCTGCTGTGTACTACTGTGCTGTGAGGCCCACAGTGACAAGAAACACCAAAACTCTGTACAAAAACCTTTGGAGCAAAGACAACACAATACTCCACAACATCCACTAGAGGGAGTCACACACTATTAAACTTCACCAGGATGTGATGATACAGTCTGGGATCACTTTACTCTCAGACAGGATTGAGATGTAAAGCTTTAGAATTTAAACTGTTGTCAACTTAATCACTCTGAACATTAAAACATTAAATCACATTTCACCAGAGTTACCATGGCAGCACTGAAAACACTGATGATGTTGAAATCAGATCTCGAAAGATGATTCACAAGAATCATCTATAAAGCATTATAGATTAATCTAATATGTTGTTCATGGAACAAGATAAAAAACAGAGGATATATAATCCTGTAAATTAACACAACACAGGCACAAAGAGCTTTTTGATTAAACCATCAAAATATTGATGAAAGAATTTACTGTCTTCGTATATTCCTGTGGTCGGCCCGCGACAATCATCATGAAGAACATTTGAGCTGAACAGATGAAATGTAAATGAGATGTAAATGTAGAGAGTTCCTCAACAGATGATACAGATGAAGGACCAATGATGTGAAGGCCCAGATCCATCAGAGGATCAATGTTCTTCCTCTCTCTCCTCCCCTCTCACTGCAGACATGAAACACTGGCTGAGAAACATCCTGATTCTGACTCTCTGGCTAGGTAACTCTTTAAACCTACTGATTGTTCTCCTTTAATCAATCATCTTTATTGATTCATCTCTTCCTCTGCATGTTCTCTTCTTCCTCAGAGTGTAAAGGAGCAGACAGAGTGATCCAGCCAACAGGAGATGTCATTGCTGCTGAAGGAGACACAGTTACACTGGACTGCACATTTGAGACCAGTGACCCAGGTCCAACTTTGTTCTGGTACAAACAGGATGGAAACAACAGACCTAAATTCATGCTGAACCGCCCTAAGTTTGGTACGGGGAACACAGACGAAGAATATGAGGAGAGATTTTCAGCAACACTGGATTCCACCTCAAACTCAGTTCCTCTGAAGATCCAGAAGCTCCAGCTGTCTGACTCTGCTGTGTACTACTGTGCTCTGCAGCCCACAGTGACAGGAAACACCAAAACTCTGTACAAAAACCTTTGGAGCAAAGACAACACAATACTCCACAACATCCACTAGAGGGACTCACACACTGTTAAACTGGTTTAAATCCTGGTTTGATGAGTGTGAAACAACATCAGAATGAATCAAACAATAAATGAACGTTATCACAATCGATTCAAAAACACAAAAAGGGGAATGCGTTACTCAGATCAACAGAAGCAAAAATCATCTAAGAATGAACATTTTAGATGTCAATATTATGTCACCAAATCCTGGTTGGATGTTTGTTCAACATTTGTTTCCACAGAAAATATGAAATGTGATGTTTTACCAGAGTTTCGGAGGAAAACTAAAATATATCCTCTGTTTAACGTTCTCACCATTTATGAGACATTATTAAGCAGTGGTTAGAAGGGGAACCACCTCCATTGATTAAGTCATGTGGTGATGGACGGCCTGATGATGAGGTGAACTTGTAGGTTCAGTGAAGCAGCTGGTCTCACTTCTTCAGGACGATCAGTCCAGGCTCAGACAAGGTTTCACTGGGTCCACAGAGGAGACACACAGCATGTGTTCTCTGGTCTTGTTGTGTTCAGTGACAGAATGCAGAGTTGAGATGCATGGAGACAAAAAGTCTTTAAAAGTCAAAGTTGAAGTAAAAAAAAAAGTAGAATTACAAACTTAATGATTATTCACAAAACAAATGGTGGGCTTTGCTTCTTGCCTTTAGAAATCTTTTCAGTCTTTTCTGCTCAGTTCAGAATTCACTCTGGAATTTTTCTTCTGCTCTCAGTCAAAAGTGAAAAACAAGAGCCAGCTCCCATAATGCCTGGTGGCCACACAAGCAAGTAGGGGGCCTCACCATGGAGAGCCCAAAATGGTTATGAGGAGAAACCAAGAGTCAGCACAAGGAACATAAGGGACGAGAGGATGAGCTGAAAGAATACAAGAGGCTGTAATAGAGAGTCAGCATGTGTAGTAAAGTTATTCTTCTGTGTGGATAGATAACTGACTCCTACCTGCTTTGACATCATAGATGAAGAAAGGTGTTGAAATGCAAGTCTGAGGCTGGAGGTAAAACATACTGATGTCAGCTGATAAAGAAGTCTAGTGTGGAGCTCAACTGAAAAAAAGAAGAGTTGTTGAATCTTTTTATTTAACAGCAAAATCCTATTCAACTGATAAAATCCTAACACGGGGCGGCCTACAGCCCGATCACATCGTCCTGAGATATTTTTCTATGTGATTCAAATAGTGTTAATTGTGTTTTATTTCTACAGTATCATGCAGTTTGTCTCCTGTACTGAAAATGATCATCAGTCATCATCATCAGGAGAGAATACAGAATCAATCACAGCGGATTATTCTTGACAGTGAGCCAGTTAGTTTATTGACCAATACCAAGTTTGTAGCGGCGATTGTTGAAATCTGTGTGTCAGGATTGGTCTGGTAGCAACAGAAAGTATCAGGATGATTGAGAAATTCACACAGTATGAAGATGGTCAGAAACGTTGCCCAGCAGGTTTGTTTCTGTCTCGATATCAATTTTCTTTTTAAAATTACTGCAACAGAAATGTAAATCATAGTGAAGATTATCTGGGATAAAACATGGTGCGTCCCTCCTTTTGGGGCCCTTTGTCCCACATTCTTTAGAGGTGGCCCAAACATTTGCCTGATTGGCCCCTGATCACTGTCATTTCTCCAGCTTCCATCAGCCTGAATGTAAACAGACCACAGCAAGAGGAGGAGCTACACAACTGAATATGAAAGGCTTCATTTTAGAAGTGAAGAGCTGCTGTGTTCTCTCTGTTCTTCATTCACTACAACTGAAGATAATGCAGCTCTTTTTAATCTGGATGATGATCTTCATGTTTCATGCTGGTAAGTCAACTTTAATCAAGTTTCTCATTGATTAAACTCACTGTAGAGAAATACAAATGTGACAGTGAAATATATGTTTGTTCTTCCAGGATCCTCTGAGGATTTAGTGAAACCATTTAAAGATGTGATGCTGGCTGTGGAAGGAGACACTGTGACTCTCTCCTGCAACTATTCAGGCTCTGTTAACTACCTCTGCTGGTATCAACAGAAGTCCAGTTCATCTCCACAGTTTCTCATTGGAGAAGGTTCAGATAATACAGAGAAATTGTCTTTCACGCACGATAGAAACAGAAAGGAGTTTAATCTGCAGATCTCCTCTGCTGCAGTGACAGACTCTGCTGTGTACTACTGTGCTGTGAGGCCCACAGGGACAGGAAACACCAAAACTCTGTACAAAAACCTTTGGAGCAAAGACAACACAATACTCCACAACATCCACTAGAGGGAGTCACACACTGTTAAACTTCAGCAGGATGTGATGATGCAGTCTGGGATCGTGATGAGATGTAAAGGTTTGGAATTTAAACTGTTGACAACTTATTCACTCTGAACATTAAATCACATTTCACCAGTGTTATCATGGCAGCGCTGAAAACACTGATGATGTTGAAATCAGAACTAAAAGGTTTTGATAGGAATCATCTATAAAGCATTATAGATTAATCTAATTTGTTGTTCGTCTAGATTTCAATATTCAGTCTACACATTCTTATCTGATGTTTGTTAATCAACAGAAAAAAACATCTTTATTAAAATGAAAACTGAAATATATCTTCTGTGTGACATTCTCATCACATATATGAGATATTATTAAGGAGTGGGGAGAGGGGGCAGCACCTCCAATGATTAATTAATGCTGTGATGGACGGACTGATGATGATACCGAATTACCGGAGATCGTCGAGCATTGCGAGAGGACTCTGTGATATTGACCATCAGGACACATCCAGGTTCAGTCATTCATTTGGACTCACTTCTTCAGGATGATCAGTCCAGGCTCAGACAAGGTTGATCTGAGTCCACAGAGGAGACACACATCATGTGTTCTCTGGTCTTGTTGTGTTCATGTCGGCATGAAGCTGGACCCTCTGGTGACAGTGGCAGAGAGGAGAACTCTCAACAAACTGAGGGGCATCCTGGACATTCCCAACCACCCTCTGTACACTGTCATCAGAAGCCAGAGGAGCCGGTTCAGTGAAAGGCGGCTCCTTCCAAAGAGCCGAGATCGACTGAGAAACTCCTTTGTCCCCATCAAACTGTTCAGCTCCTCACAGGGGAGAGGAGGGAGAACAGATGAACAGAGAGACTGAAGGATGAGAGGTCTACCCAACAACAACAGACATGCTGGACTGTTCATGAACGCAACATACAATAACCAATACAATAATGTGCAATAATAACAAAGCCAGAACAGATACTGTGTATCTGTGTAAAGGTTATGTGTTATATACACACACACACGTATATGTACAAATATATTTCTATTCTTACAGTGTTATTTTGTATAAACTTTCATTTATATGTATATTTACAGCCATATTTAACACGAAACTCCCTAATGATGTTACAGCACTATATATGGTGCCCCGTGTGAGATGTGAGTGTACAACATATATTTCTGAATGTTACCAATAACGAGATGGAGTTGTACTGTGATGAAATAATGTTTTCTCTACTTTAGGATTATAGAATAAGTCCCTCTTTTCTTTGCAAACCCTGAAAAGATGATTCATCATTGAAACCATCGCAGCTACATTTCTGTAATTCATTCCAGCAATAAAGGAATCAAACACAAAGAAAATTCAACAAAGAAAACTTACCAGCTCCAGCTGTTACAAACTGCTGCCTTCAGTCTGTTAACCAGGAGGAAGAAGAAGAGGTGAAAATACAGATCTAAGAGGAGACGGAGAGATTCAGGGAGGAGCTGAGCTGTTACTGAACTATAGAAGAGAGAGGAACTTCCATATTCAGCAGAGTTCAATACACAAACAGGAAACATTACCTTTATTCAACATGCTGTCACTGGACTATTATGGGCTGTCTCTGATATTTCTCTCTATTATAACAGGTATGTTACATCATGCAGGATGACAAAGTCCAATTCCACTTTCGGAAAAATATGATTAATGTGATCGTTCTGTAACATAATATAAAACATATTTCTCTTCCTTTAGGTGTCAGCTGTGAAGAACTCAGTCCAGTTAAGAATGAAGAGTCCAGTTTAGAAGACAGCACTGTTACTCTGTCCTACACATACTCCAAACAAGCAGCTGGTGGTGATTATTTCTTCTGGTATCGACAATATCCAGGAAAACCACCAGAGTTCCTCATCTCTCACTCTGGAACAGGAACACCGATGTCTGATCCAGTCTCTAGACTGTCCTTCAACGTGAGTGAGGAAAACACCAAAATGCATCTGCAGATCTCCTCTGCTGCAGTGACAGACTCTGCTGTGTACTACTGTGCTGTGAAGCCCACAGTGACAGGAAACACCAAAACTCTGTACAAAAACCTTTGGAGCAAAGACAACACAATACTCCACAACATCCACTAGAGGGAGTCACACACCATGAACCCATTACAGTCTGAGCCAGTGTCACTGGACTGATGACAAACACAACAAAACATCAACCAATAAAGATTCCACACAGAGCTGCTGTGACAACAGACACAAATGGATTGGTTGAGTTAAAGTGAAAAAATAATGTGAAGAGCTGATTGGCCCCGCCCACTTAGCCTCAACTCAACCAATGACATCATTCCTTCCTCATTGTGCTGCAGTGGAAGAACACTGCTCATCTGCTGTCTGTCTGGCTTTAATACATCCAAAGACATGTTGCTTTACTTCTTTTTACTCTTCTGTCACTTTACAGGTGAGTTTTGGAACACAACAGGAATTTAAGTGTTGTTGAACCTGCTGCATTAGCCACATATACACAACCTGGATTTCATCACTTTTCTCATGTCTTTGCTCTGACAGAGTCAATGCTCCTCATGTTTTCATCAGATTGACTAAATGGATGTTGATTGAATGATATTGTTTGTATGTGACTGTGAAGGAGCACAGAGTAACACTGTACACTTGATATTTTCCACTGTCTTCTCCTCTCAGCCTCATGAACAATGTAAGTCTAATGGCTTCATTTTCTACACTTTTTCCAGGACTAATAGCTGGAGACAGCATCTCTCCTGTAGAAGATGAAGTCAGTGGAACAGAAGGACAATCTGTCACACTGATATGTCAATATGAGACAAGTTACGACAGGGTTGCCCTTTACTGGTACATACATCATTCTGACCTTCAGGCTCCTCAGTTTATACTCTGGAAAGGAGCAAAGAGGGTGACAACCGAATATATTCCTGACAATCGATACCAGTCTCAAACATCAGATACATCAACTTCCCTGACCATCACAGAGCTAACCCTGGCAGACACAGCTCTCTACTACTGTGCTCTAGAAACACAGTGATACAAAGTGTAGAAGAGGCTGTACAAAAACCTGAACACAGATATCTGACTACTCTCCAAAGAGGAGGGAAGTGGTATTCAAACCACAGCTTCATATCAGATGGATTCTGCTAATTCCTGTTTTATCACAGTCACTGTAGTTACAGCTGTTAACACAGTGACTCCAAACCAACGATGAATTGTTTTACCTCTCTGGATGATGAGGACACACCTGCTGTCATTGAGTTATACTGCTAGTCATGTCACATTAGTAACTTAGTCATATATCAAATTAATTAGAAATTTGCATTCCATTCAGTAGAGTTCATGTCATGTGACCCACTGATCCAAAATCAAAACCAAATTATATTATTACTATGACAAATCAGCATTTTCTGTCACATGACCTGGAAACAAATGACAAAACATACTGAGTTTACAAATTAAAAATTTATGATAAAAATATGACATGTACAGTTTGGAGTGTTTTCACTGATAATGAAATGATTTAAAAATCAAACTACTCACACTGAACATTCACCTGCATTTTGCCCATGTAACCATGGCAACACTTGTCATCATTTCCACTCTTACTGGGTTCATCAGATTTGAAAAGAAAAACTAGAACAGAAAGAAAATATTTTAAAAGCAAATCAATTTGAGTGTTAAGTCTTTAAAGGAGTCAGAATGACTTCAACATAGATACTGTGTTTCATTGTTTCTGAAACAATGACAATGAACATCTATTCTATTTTATTCTAAATAGATATAATATCTCAGAGCTGTGACTGGTTAATGATCAGTCAGAAATAACTACGAGAAATTCTTAATTTTTTTCTATCATCACATTTACACTGATGGAAATCAAGTTCTGCTGGACAGTTACTGCGTCGACGAGATCTTTACATGAGACTGTGTCAGGCAACAAATCCTCTGAGAACTGAGCTAAAAGCTGAGAATCGTCCTCCAGCATCGTCTTTTATAACTGATGAATTTTAAAATGTCCATTAAAATCAAGATGTCAAGGTTCTCACATAGAATCTGAGAAATGATTGGCATTCAGCCTGGAAGTGAAATATTACGTAAAACAATATATTAATAAATGACATGCAATATTTTAGCAAACAAATGTCATGACCACCAAATAACGATCAACCGAGGAAAGAAAGAGAGAGATCTTTGAACCTTTGTCAGTTCCTCTCCTGATTTACTAAGTCTTTAAATATTACACAGTTGTAGGACTGCTAATGAAACCATCCATCCATCCATTTTCATCCGCTTATCCGGGGCCGGGTCGCGGGGGTAGCTGCCTGAGCAGGGACACCCAGAGTTCCCTCTCCCCGGACACTGCCTCCAGCTCTTCCGGGAGGATCCCAAGGCGTTCCCAGGCCAGCTGGGCGACATAGTCACACCAGCGTGTCCTGGGTCTTCCTCGGGGTCTCCTCCCGGCGGGACATGCCAGGAACACCTCCCGAGGGAGGCGTCCAGGGGCATCTGAAACAGATGCCCGAGCCACCTCAGCTGGCTCCTCTCGATGTGGAGGAGCAGCGGCTCTACTCTGAGCTCCTCCCGGGTGACAGAGCTCTTCACCCTATCTCTAAGGGAGCGCCCTGCCACCCTGCGGAGGAAACTCATTTCGGCCGCCTGTATCCGGGATCTTATTCTTTCGGTCATGACCCAAAGTTCATGGCCATAGTTCATTAGCTAATGAAACCGGTTTTGGTTAATTCCACCTTTTGTCATGTTACCAACAGCGATGCACAATACAGCTTTATCTGCCCACCCACTCTGCCACACTGCTGTGAAACAAGAGAAGCAAAGCATGGAAGTTCATTCTCCACCTTCAGTATGTCCAGAGCTTTCCACCAAATATCATGGCTCGGGGTCATCCAAAGTATTTTAAACATCACATTCAACAACTGCAGGGAACACTGTATCCTGAAACAACAAGAACTCTGGACCAGAGACTGAATGAACATCATCTGTCTGAGAACACCAGACTGAAATCTGTCACAGCGCCGACTGAAAGGACTCAAAGTCATCGACCACAAGTCATCCAACACTTTCACAGAGACAAGACATTAAGACATGAGGGCTTCTGATCATTGCTAAGTAAAATATTAATATTAGAATTTCTTCACTGTGTTTAAAGGATCTATGAAACAGCCTCCATGTTTCCAGAGTAAAGACTAAATGTTGAGGTGATCAAAGCTTCCTTCTCCTGTCACCTGCCTCGGTCTCACAGAGCTGTGAAGGACTGAAACTGGACATTCAGTCAACATTTCTCTGAACAGCTGGATTCACAAATCACCTCACTGGCTCAACTCAACTTTGGAAGGCAGAGAATCTCTAAAAAGGTTTTTCATTGACTCCACCCACTGACCTTTAACTGAACCAATGAGATGATTTCTGTCTCTGGAGCAGAAGTGTTTGAGGAACTAAAAGCACAATCAGCTTGATGTTGAGGAGAAGAGCTGACATCTTCTGTCTGTTTGACTTGAACAACTCTAAAGACATGTCGCTCTACCTCTTTATACTTTTCTCTCACTTTATAGGTAAGTGTTGGAACAGAGACCAAAGTCTCATTAACCTGCTGTCTGAACCACATATTTGGTCTCCTTTAATAACTACAGCTGTATCTGTGGACAGTAACAATATCCACGATAGAAAAGGACATTTGGTTTATTAAAAAAGGTCTGTTGAGTCTCTTGATGTCAGAATGTTACAGAAGACTAACATGATTAAACATCATTTTGCAGCGCTGAGTTCCATGAACAGCATAAAGCCAGAAAGAAGTGAAGAAGGTGTTGAAGAGGGAAGAAACATCAACCTGACCTGTAAATATGAGGGTGCTATCAGAAATATCCAGTGGTACAGACAATACCAGAGATCCAGACCAGAGTTCCTGCTCTACATCACAGAGGAAGGACTCATTCATCCAACTGACTCTGAGTTCTCAGCTCACATCAACAAAGCAGACAAACGTGTGGATCTGAACATCATCTCTGCTGCAGTGACAGACTCTGCTGTGTACTACTGTGCTCTGCAGCCCACAGTGACAGGAAACACCAAAACTCTGTACAAAAACCTTTGGAGCAAAGACAACACAATACTCCACAACATCCACTAGAGGGACTCACACACTGTCAAACTGGTTTAAATCCAGGTTTGATCTGTGTGAAACATCAGAACGAATCAAATAATGAATAAACGATATCACAATCGATTCAAAAACACAAAAAGGGGAATGCGTTACTCAGATCAATAGAAGCAAAAATCATCTAAGAATGAACATTTTAGATGTCAATATTATGTCACTAAATCCTGGTTGGATGTTTGTTAAACATTTATTTCCACAGAAAATATGAAATGTGATTTTTGAGTTTAGAAGGAAAACTAAAATATATCGTCTTTGTAATATCCTCACCATATACGAGACATTATTAAGCAGTCGTTAGAAGGGGAACCACCTCCATTGATTAAGTCATGCACTGATGGATGGCCTGATTATGAGGTGAACTTGTACGTTCAGTGAATCAGTTGGTCTCACTTCTTCAGGATGAAGAGTCCAGGCTCAGACAAGCTCTATCTGAGTCCACAGAGGAGACACACAGCATGTGTTCTCTGGTCTTGTTGTGTTCAGTGACAGGCTGCAGAGTTGAGATGCATGGAGCCAAAAGGTCTTTAAAACTCAAAGTTAACTAGATTAAAAAAAAAGTAGAAAAATTAATTATAGCTGCTGCACAAGCTATTTTTGGCAAATTTAGGCAATTCTGAGCAACAAACAGGAGAATAGGAAGACAAGACAGTTGACAACAATGTTCATTTTGGACCACTTGAGGCTTGAACTCACAACTTCTGGAACCAAAGACTGTCATCTATCGCTCTGAGCTAATTGGGAACGTCAGTGGAGTCTGGAAAAGCCGTAAAACAATCTCAGGGCAGAGGACTCCAGACTCCCAGGCTGCAGGGGATCAGACATGGGTGAACGACATGAACCTGTTTTTCAATAGGTTTGACCAGACACCCACCCCTCCCCCGGCCCAACCATCTCTGCTGCCCCCCTCCACCTCTTCCATCCAACCTGTTTACTGCCCCATTCTCACCTCTACCTCCCTTTCCACGGCTTTCATGTCAAAGACTCCCCCCATTGCCCCCCCGACATTCACCCTCCCCCCACATCTGACACTCAGCCCCCCTGCTCCACTCTGTCCCTCTCATCTCTCCAGGTGAGAAATGAGCTGAGGAAGATGAAGGTGAAGAAAGCTACGGGTCCAGATGGGATCAGCTCCAGGCTCCTCAAGTCCTGTGCAGACCAGCTGTGCAGGATTGTGGAATATGTCTTCAACATGAGCCTGAAGCTGGGTAAAATGCCACTGCTGTGGAAAACCTCCTGCGTGGTACCTGTACCAAAGATCCCTCACTCAAAAGACTTTAACAGCTACAGACCAGTTGCTCTCACTTCACACCTGATGAAGACCCTGGAGCGGCTGGTCCTCGTCCATCTCCGCCCTCTGGTGGGTCCTTTTTTGGACCCACTCCAGTTTACTTACCAACCCGGCATCGGAGTGGACGACGCCATCATCTTCCTCCTGGACAGATCACTGTCTCACCTGGAGAAGCCTGGAAGCACTGTGAGGATCATGTTCTTTGATTTATCCAGTGCTTTCAACACTATACAGCCTGCACTCATGGGGGACAAGCTGGAGCTGGCAGGGGTGGACCAACACCTCACATCCTGGATCCTGGACTACCTCACTAACCGGCCACAGTATGTGAGGACTCGGGACTACGTGTCGGACACATTAATCTGCAGTACAGGGGCCCCACAGGGAACGGTCCTGGCCCCTTTCCTGTTCACCCTGTACACCGCAGACTTCTATCACAAATCCCCTCACTGCCATCTACAGAAGTTCTCTGACGACTCTGCTATCGTCGGCCTCGTCAGGGATGGGGATGACAGAGCCTACAGAGAACTTATTCAGGACTTTGTGGACTGGCAAAGGTCCTTTGGACTGCAGGGACCTCCTGACCTCTTTCTATGACTCTGTGGTGGCATCAGCCATTTTCTATGGAGGAGTCTGCTGGAGCAGCAGCATCTCAGCAGCAGACAGGAGGAGACTTGATAAACTTATCAAGAAGGCCAGCTTCACCCTGGGATGCCCTCTGGACTCAGTGCAGGTGGTGGAGAGAGCAGGATGATGGTGTTAGGTTTAACACTAATGAACACCATAAAATCAGACACGGACTCAGAGTGTTTTGTCTTTCTTGGCAAAGGGGAAGTACGGATGTCAGCCCTGTGAGTCTGACCAGCAGTCTTCCCAAGATACCTTCCCCTTGCACATCCTTTTATTCAAAAGCAGTGGCCGTGATCGTAATATGATTGGTTAACACAGAATAACAACATTGTTGTCATGCAGATGAGCAGATATATGTGTCTTGTGGTTAGCCTCGACTTTCCGTAACATTCCACAGACTTTAAGCAAAGCAGGGTAATGAATTGTAGCATGTGAAAACTGATAATATTCATGTATTTCATAATTCCAACATTTCCCTCCTGTTTATCATTTTGAACATGCTTTATCATCAGATTTTTACCTCCTGTTTATCACACTTTCGGTAAAATCGTCATCATG
>CAEMYA010001276.1:35906-50084 GCA_903131615.1 Diplodus sargus
AAGCTTCAGCTGTCTGACTCTGCTGTGTACTACTGTGCTCTGCAGCCCACAGTGACAGGAAACACCAAAACTCTGTACAAAAACCTTTGGAGCAAAGACAACACAATACTCCACAACATCCACTAGGGGGACTCACACACTGTTAAACTTCAGCAGGATGTGATGATACAGGCTGGAGTGTTTTCAGTGATGATGAAATTATTTGAAAATCAAACTACTCACACTTAGCCCAATAGCCGACGCACATTTTTGGGCCGGCCTGTCAAAATCCAAAAAAAAAGTTTATTATAAATCATTTTTATCATCCGCAACGGCCCATTGGTTGATTTTCTAGAAGGATATTGGGCTAATCCAATGAAATCTCTCAGCCCTCCTCTTTTTTTCCAAGTGCACAATTTAGAGAGGGCGGCCCATTGGTCCACCTTCAATATAGACAGTGGACTGAACCAATCAGGATATAGTACGACAGCGGCCCCACCCCCTCCCCTCTCCTCCCTGCGCTGTCACCTGTAACTTCTGCTAGTTTCAAAGTGTTTAGCGCGAGGAGTGAAAACATGGAACAATTGAAGAGAAAGAGAAGTTGCTGCTAAGAGAAGAATCTCACTGTAGATGCTGCAAAATGTGCTAAAATCACAGACTTGTTCGCTGGAGGGGCTGCTGTAGCCTCCACGTCCTCTGAGACAGCAGAGAGCCAGCAACAGCAGGTTGGAGGTGCAGCGGGCAGGAGAGGAGCAGCAGAGATGCTGCTGACTGACAGGGACAGTGTAGTACAACCGGTAAGCAGGTTGTAATGTTAATACAGGGACTGTGAGGTGATGGAGGTAACGTTAGCTCTATTAGCCTACATGTAGAGTTATCAGCGGGTCGGGCCGGCCCGACAAACCCGACCGGACCCGCGGGCTCAAGTCCGGTCAGGTTAACGTGGGGGCGCTGCAGACAATTCATGCCGGTGTGTCGCGCTGCGCCCGCGGGCCGGGTCGGGTTGTAATTCATGCCCGTTGAGAACTTTAATTACATGAGAATGATGAGCAATGGCGATTGATTAATATCAATATTAATTGGTGTTGCATCCCAAAATCTGGCAGCCATGGCACCTTATTCTGATAAAATAGCAAACCGTCAAGGCCGAGAAGTGTTGGATGAGCAGCAAGTGTCAATTTTAGGTTCCATCATGGCATTTTAGATATTTAGGTTAAAGGTGTGTTGAAGGCTGCATAGTAGTTTGAATTTGTAGCAACCCTCTATGCTGTGGTTAAACATGTTTTAAAAAACTGATTTTAAAACTGCCAAATGAGAAGTAAAAGCTTTGCAATTGAAGCACTAAAGTAAATGTAAAGAAAGCATAAAAGTATTATTAGCAAAAGGTATTCCCACAATGAACAAGATGAGTAAGACGGTGTTAAATGCTTTTATAGTTTCTTTGTATGAGTTCATAAAGCAGCCCTGTCTTTAGCCTGATATAACAGTGTTTCAGCTTTTTAAAGGAGGGAGCACCTTTCAACCTGAAGAATTAGAATTGAGCTGCTATATCAGAGGAATACAGAAAATACATATTAGAGATGATTTCATTAAAAAGGATAAAATAATCAATTGAACTACACAGAGCAGACAAAAGTGGTGGACATAACAAAAGACACTAAACCTCTGAGATTGAGGATGTTAATGATACATTATGCTTGAAATTCAGAAGGAGTTAGAACTATGTGTTGAGTAAATTTACTTGTTTGCCTTCCACAATGTTTTTTTGATAGACTGTAAATTTCTAATAAGCCTAAAGGCAAAAAGTTATGTTTTTTTTCTGCTTGTGCTCCGCTAATTATGAGGGGCCGGTCTAAGCCAAAAATGCCAAGGCCGATTTTTTGTCCCAGTCCACCCCTGCTACACGCCGACACCTTTGATGAAGACAGCCCAGAAACTACACTGCCTATGAAGGTCAATTAACACACCTGTGTTTAGAGCATATGAACAGAGGAGGAACACCTTCTGATAACTTCAGAAACTAACATTATATTATCATGTGCTGTCACACACAAAATAACAGCTTGTTTGTCAGATCACATAGATGTAAATGTGGGCGGGACATGGAGGACCACTTCCCTCATCCTGGAAAACACCTTCAGTATATCACTGTAAACACAACCAGCAGTGTTGTCAGGAGCAGTTTAGTGTTCCTCAGCAGGCAGAGTGATGGAGTGTTCGTTAGAACAGTTACTGCACTACTGTCGGTGTCCAACTCAGGAGTTCATGTAGTTGAGCCTCCAAAGTTGATGTTAGATTTTCACCTGCAAAGGTTTGAATTTTAAAAGAAGTTAAAATGACTGGTTCATCACACCTGGATGTACTTTACCACAAGCATGACACCTCCACTGCTACAACTCCATCATAGAGGACACACGGAAGGAAAAGCCAAGAACAAAACAGAATCTTTCCACCTCCAGCTGTTACAAACTGCTGCCTTCAGTCTGTTAACCAGGAGGAAGAAGAAGAGGTGAAAATACAGATCTAAGAGGAGACGGAGAGATTCAGGGAGGAGCTGAGCTGTTACTGAACTATAGAAGAGAGAGGAACTTCCATATTCAGCAGAGTTCAATACACAAACCAGAAACATTACCTTCATTCAAGATGCTGTCACTGGACTATTATGGGCTGTCTCTCATGTTTCTCACTATTATAACAGGTATGTTACATTATGCTTTTATTCTGTCAAGTAAAATTCAAATGTTTTCTGAAGGCAGTTCAATTCTTTTGAGTTTTCTTTTTTTTTACACATAACATAAAACATATTTCTCTTCCTTTAGGTGTCAGCTGTGAAGAACTCAGTCCAGTCAAGAATGAAGAGTCCAGTTTAGAAGACAGCACTGTTAATCTGTCCTACACATACTACAAACAAGCTGATGGCAATGATAATTTCTTCTGGTATCGACAATATCCAGGAAAACCACCAGAGTTTCTGTTCTACATCTCAGGGTTGAATGCTACAAGACCTGCAGATTCTCTAAAATCAGGCACAAAGTTCTCGACTAAACTGTCTGAAGAAAAACGTGGTGTGTATCTGCAGATCTCCTCTGCTGCAGTGACAGACTCTGCTGTGTACTACTGTGCTCTGCAGCCCACAGTGACAGGAAACACCAAAACTCTGTACAAAAACCTTTGGAGCAAAGACAACACAATACTCCACAACATCCACTAGAGGGACTCACACACCATGAACCCATTACAGTCTGAGCCAGTGTCACTGGACTGATGACAAACACAACAAAACATCAACCAATAAAGATTCCACACAGAGCTGTTGTGACAACAGACAGAAATGGATTGGTTGAGTTGAAGTGAAAAAATAATGTGAAGAGCTGATTGGCCCCGCCCATTTAGCCTCAACTCAACCAATGACATCATTCCTTCCTCATTGTGCTGCAGTGGAAGAACACTGCTCATCTGCTGTCTGTCTGGCTTTAATGAATCCAAAGACATGTTGCTTTACTTCTTTTTACTCTTCTGTCACTTTACAGGTGAGTTTTGATACACAACAGGAATTTAAGTGTTGTTGAACCTGCTGCATTAACCACATATACACAACCTTTTCTCATGTCTTTGCACTTTTTCCAGGACTAATAGCTGGAGACAGCATCTCTCCTGTGGAAGATGAAGTCAGTGGAAGAGAAGGACAATCTGTCACACTCATATGTCAATATGAGACAAGTTACACAAATCCTAGACTTTACTGGTACAAACATCATTCTGACCTTCAGGCTCCGCAGTTTATACTCTGGAAAGGAGCAAAGAGGGAGAAAACCGAATATATTCCTGACAATCGATATCAGGCTAAAACAACACCAACATCAACTACCCTGACCATCACAGAGCTAACCCTGGCAGACACAGCTCTCTACTACTGTGCTCTAGAAACACAGTGATACAAAGTGTAGAAGAGGCTGTACAAAAACCTGAACACAGATATCTGACTACTCTTCAAAGAGGAGGGAAGTGGTATTCAAACCACAGCTTCATATCAGATGGATTCTGCTAATTCCTGTTTTATCACAGTCACTGTGGTTACAGCTGCTAATGAAACACTGTGGGAGGATTCACATGAGCAGCAAATCCACATCAATGACAAACCAACTGGATGAAACTTCAAACTCAACACAACATGAAAACAAAGACAACAACACCGACTCAGTCAATAAATCCTCTTTGTAGCCTGTGGTTCATCAGGACACAATCAGCTGCTTCCATTGTTCAAAGTGTTGAGATACACTCTGAACAAACTAACTAATACAACTCTGACTTGTTTGTTCTTTAATGTTTTAATCAAAATCACCAGAAAATATTCACCATATTTGCATTTGACCTCTCTAGCTGCAGAGCACCAAAAGATATGAAACTGTGAAATTATATTAAAGGAAAAACCTTCTGAAAAGAACATAAAAAGTCACATGTTGTTCAAATATTCATCCTCAGTCTGCTTGTCATCCGTCTGATGATAAATATTAAAGGGCCGTAGCAGCTTCACAACAGTTAGCACCTTTTATTTGTCAGGGAACAAAGTGAATCTGCAGTCTGCAGTTGTTGAACAGAACATATGTCCTCTGATGAGGACACAGAAGACAAGTTGTACTCTGACAGCAGAGTGGCAGTAACATGTGTAGAGTGTAAAGTTGTCAGTAGGGAGTAACACAGGGCTGTGAATGAGCCCTGTCACTGTGATCAGGCTCCTCCTTCTAATCCACCAACTGAGTGTTGATGAAGACTGAACACAGAGATCACAGCCTTCTTTACACTTGCTGTAGCTCACACTTACTCAACACTGCACATATGATGCAGCCTCTGTTCATCTCAGTGCTGCTGGCTGTTATGTGTCTCGGTATGAACACAACTCTGTTTCTGTGATATGGATCCAACACTGACATGATTCTTTAACAGCACACTGATACTGTTTGTTGCTGTTTTACAGAATGCAGAGGACAAAAAGACAACATGCTGCAGCCAGAAGGAGATGTGACTGCTGCTGAAGGAGAGGCAGTAACACTTGGCTGCCAATATAACAGCAGTTCAACAAATTATTATCTCTTCTGGTACAAACAGGATGGAGACAACAGCCCCAAATTCATCCTGAGCCGCTCTCAGTTTGGTACAGTGAACACAGAGGACGAATATAAGAAGAGATTTTCATCAACACTGAATCCCACCTCAAGATCAGTTCCTCTGGAGATCCAGAAGCTTCAGCTGTCTGGGTCTGCTGTGTACTACTGTGCTGTGAGGCCCACAGTGACAGGAAACACCAAAACTCTGTACAAAAACCTTTGGAGCAAAGACAACACAATACTCCACAACATCCACTAGAGGGACTCACACACCATGAACCCATTACAGTCTGAGCCAGTGTCACTGGACTGGTGACAAACACAACAAAACATCAACCAGTAAAGATTCCACACAGAGCTGCTGTGACAACAGTCCAAACAAACAAAACAATCAGTGATGTACCTGGACGGCAACCAATTCTGATCTTTGATTTTACTTAGTTTAGATATAATGATGACTAATTGTTTTTCCTTGTGTGAGTGAAGGAATGTAGACGTTGTGGAGCTTGCAGGTCCAGGGGCCCCTGAGTTGCTTTTCAGCTGTTGGTGTGTTAAAGGTTAGCAGTTGGCAAGGCCACCATAAAGCACGAAAACTGAGTTTGACCCTCAAGCCAAATGGTGAAAGGTGCCTAAATGTTATGTCCCCGTAGAAGGAGAGAGAAACCATTTGGGCCATTTTGGGGAGAAGAGCGAAGGTTTACCGCAGCCAAGTTAGATGAGTTATGGGAGATGAGCAGGGAGACAGGTCAACTGCTCTTTTAGTCTATTGGATAGATGGACCCTTTATTCAGCAAAGTGACCAATTAGAAGAAGTAGGTGCGTACTGGAGAAGGGAATCTAAAAAGGCTGACAAGAGGAAAATGGGGGGTGGTTATTTTTAAATTTCCTAAGATAGAAGGTCAAAGAGGATTTCTGATAGAGCAGAGAGCAGAGCATTGGGCAGAACTTTGCCAGGATTTGAGAACACCGGAGGGCGGCTGCTGGTTCGGATGCGGGCTTGAGATCTGTTTCAATAAAGATTGCTCTACCCATTCAGCCCAGCCTTGCCTCTGCAGAATTCTTTTATCATCAAATAACACGCCGACAAATTTGATGAAGAGAGCCCAGAAACTTCATCGGCTGAAAGTCATTAGAAACTGCTGCCTTTAACCAGGAGGAAGAAGAAGAGATGAAAATACAGATCTAAGAGGAGACAGAGAGATTCAGGGAGGAGCTGAGCTGTTACTGAACTATAGAAGAGAGAGGAACTTCCATATTCAGCAGAGTTCAATACACAAACCAGAAACATTACCTTTATTCAACATGCTGTCACTGGACTATTATGGGCTGTCTCTGATGTTTCTCTCTATTATAACAGGTATGTTATGTTATGCTTTTACTCTGTCGAGTTAAATTCTAATGTTTCCTGAAGGCAGTTCATTTCTTTAGAGTTTTTTTTAACATAATATAAAACATATTTCTCTTCCTTTAGGTGTCAGCTGTGAAGAACTCAGTCCAGCCAAGAATGAAGAGTCTAGTTTAGAAGACAGCACTGTTACTCTGTCCTACATATACTCCAAACAAGCAACTGCCCAAGAAACTTTCTTCTGGTATCGACAATATCCAGGAAAACCACCAGAGTTCCTCATCTCTCACTTGGGAACACAAAATGAAAAAAACAACAGACTGTCTGCCAAAGTGAGTGATGATAAAACCAAAATGCATCTGCAGATCTCCTCTGCTGCAGTGACAGACTCTGCTGTGTACTACTGTGCTGTGAGGCCCACAGTGACAGGAAACACCAAAACTCTGTACAAAAACCTTTGGAGCAAAGACAACACAATACTCCACAACATCCAGTAGAGGGAGTCACACACTGTTAAACTTCAGCAGGATGTGATGATGCAGTCTGGGATCGTGATGAGATGTAAAGCTTTAGAATTTAAACTGTTGACAACTTATTCACTCTGAACATTAAATCACATTTCACCAGTGTTATCATGGCAGCGCTGAAAACACTGATGATGTTGAAATCAGAACTAAAAGGTTTTGACAAGAATCATCTATAAAGCATTATAGATTAATCTAATTTGTTGTTCGTCTAGATTTCAATATTCAGTCTACACATTCTTGTCTGATATTTATTAATCAACAGAAAAAAACATCTTTATTAAAATGAAAACTGAAATATATCTTCTGTGTGACATTCTCATCACATATATGAGATATTATTAAGGAGTGGGGAGAGGGGGCAGCACCTCCAATGATAAATTAATGCTGTGATGGAAGGACTGATGATGATACCGAATTACCGGAGATCGTCGAGCATGGCGAGAGGCCTCTGTGATACTCAGCCATCAGGACACATCCAGGTTCAGTCATTCAGCTGGACTCACTTCTTCAGGATGATGAGTCCAGGCTCAGACAAGGTTGATCTGAGTCCACAGAGGAGACACACATCATGTGTTCTCTGGTCTTGTTGTGTTCATGTTGGCATGAAGCTGGACCCTCTGGTGACAGTGGCAGAGAGGAGAACTCTCAACAAACTGAGGGGCATCCTGGACATTCCCAACCACCCTCTGCACACTGTCATCGGCAGCCAGAGGAGCTGGTTCAGTGAAAGGCTGCTCCTTCCAAAGAGCCGAGATCGACTGAGAAACTCCTTTGTCCCCCGTGCCATCAAACTGTTCAGCTCCTCACAGGGGAGGAGGGCGAACAGATGAACAGAGAGACTGAAGGATGAGAGGTCTAACCAACAACAACAGACATGCTGGACTGTTCATGAACGCAACATACAATAACCAATACAATAATGTGCAATAATAACAAAGCCAGAACAGATACTGTGTATCTGTGTAAAGGTTATGTGTTATATACACACACACACACGTATATGTAGAAATATATTTCTATTCTTACAGTGTTATTTTGTATAAACTTTCATTTATATGTATATTTACAGCCATATTTAACACAAAACTCCCTAATGATGTTACAGCACTATATATGGTGCCCTGTGTGAGATGTGAGTGTACAACATATATCTGTGAACGTTACCAATAACAAGATTGAGTTGTACTGTGATGAAATAACGTTTTTTCTACTTTAGGATTATATAATAAGCCCCTCTTTTCTTTGCAAACCCTGAAAAGATGATTCATCATTGAAACCATTGCAGCTACATTTCTGTAATTCATTCCAGTAATAAAGGAATCAAACACAAAGAAAATTCAACAAAGAAAACTTCCCAGCTCCAGCTGTTACAAACTGCTGCCTTCAGTCTGTTAACCAGGAGGAAGAAGAAGAGGAGAAAACACAGATCTAAGAGGAGACGGAGAGATTCAGGGAGGAGCTGAGCTGTTACTGAACTATAGAAGAGAGAGGAACTTCCATATTCAGCAGAGTTCAATACACAAACCAGAAACATTACCTTTATTCAACATGCTGTCACTGGACTATTATGGGCTGTCTCTGATGTTTCTCACTATTATAACAGGTATGTTACATCATGCAGCATGACAAAGTCCAATTCCACTTTCGGAAAAATATGATTAATGTGATCGTTCTGTAACATAATATAAAACATATTTCTCTTCCTTTAGGTGTCAGCTGTGAAGAACTCAGTCCAGTTAAGAATGAAGAGTCCAGTTTAGAAGACAGCACTGTTACTCTGTCCTACACATACTCCAAACAAGCAGCTGGTGGTGATTATTTCTTCTGGTTTCGACAATATCCAGGAAAACCACCAGAGTTCCTCATCTCTCACTCTGGAACAGGAACACCAATGTCTGATCCAGTCTCTAGACTGTCCTTCAACGTGAGTGATGGTGAAACCAAAATGCATCTGCAGATCTCCTCTGCCCGAGTGACAGACTCTGCTATGTACTACTGTGCTGTGAGGCCCACAGTGACAGGAAACACCAAAACTCTGTACAAAAACCTTTGGAGCAAAGACAACACAATACTCCACAACATCCACTAGAGGGCGACATCATCCAGTAGGCGGTGCACTACTTCTACACTGTGTTCAACCATTCTGTCAATAATAACTGCTGCTGTGAAGAGAACAACTCTCACACTGAATGTTGAACATCAGCTAGTTTCTCCTGTTTATTTAAACCTTGTTGTAGAGATGGAACATCGGCTGTGGATTATTCTTGCTGCTCTGTTCTGTGGTGAGACACAAAACACAACCAGTTGACTTTTAAGACTGGTTTACCCTTTAAACCTACTGATTGTTCTCCTTTAATCAATCATCTTTGTTGATTCTTCTCTTCATCTGCATGTTCTCTTCTTCCTCAGAGGGTAAAGGAGCAGACAGAGTGATCCAGCCAACAGGAGATGCCATTGCTGCTGAAGGAGACACAGTTACACTGGACTGCACATTTGAGACCAGTGACTCAAATCCAACTTTGTTCTGGTACATACAGGATGGAAACAACAGCCCTAAATTCCTACTGAGCTGCTCTAAGTATAGTACACTGAACACAGAGAAGGAATATGAGGAGAGATTTTCATCCAAAGTGAATTCTACCTCAAACTCAGTTCCTCTGAAGATCCAGAAGCTTCAGCTGTCTGACTCTGCTGTGTACTACTGTGCTCTGCAGCCCACAGTGACAGGAAACACCAAAACTCTGTACAAAAACCTTTGGAGCAAAGACAACACAATACTCCACAACATCCACTAGAGGGACTCACACACTGTTAAACTAGTTTAAATCCTGGTCTGATGAGTGCTAACCAACATAAGAATGAATCAAACAATAAATGAGCGATATCACAATCGACTGAAAAACACAAAAGAGGAATATGTTACCCAGATCAATAGAAGCAAAAATCATCTAAGACTGAGAATTTTAGATGTCAATATTATATCACCAAATCCTGGTTTGACGTTTGTTAAACAGCATTTCTTTTCACAGAAAATATGAAATGTGATGCTTTACCAGAATTTAGAAGAAAAACTAAAATGTATCTTCTCTGTAAAATTCTCACTGTATATGAGACATTATTAAGCAGTGGTTAGAAGGGGAACCATCCCCATTTATTAAGTCACGTGGTGATGGATGGGCTGATGATGAGGTGAACTTGTAGGTTCAGTGAAGAAGCTGGTCTCACTTCTTCAGGATGATGAGTCCAGGCTCAGACAAGGTCTATCTGAATCCACAGAGGAGACACACAGCATGTGTTCTCTGGTCTTGTTGTGTTCAGTGACAGGCTGCAGAGTTGAGATGGCATGGAGCTAAGAGGTCTTTAAAAGTCAATGTTAACTTGATAAAAAAAAGCAGGATTACAAAATGAATGATGATTAATCAAGCAAGCCTTTGCTTCTGGCCTTTAGGAATATTTGCAGTCTTTGTTAGCAGCATATAGAAGATGGAGGGCTTCACCACAGAGAGCCTTAAAAGTGTGATGGGCAAAAGCCAAGAGTCAGAACAAGAGGACAAGCTTAAAAGAGACAATGGACTGTAAGACGGCATGTGTTGTAAAGCTTTATAGTCTAGGGTTGTATCAAAGCATAAGTAAATCATAATCAATAAAGGGATATTTCAGTGTAAGTTAAATCCATCGTCTAACACATCGTGAAACCATGTAAGAACCCCCCTCGAGAAATCAAGTTAGCAGACCGCTAATTTATGTAGTTTTAGCAACCTCAGAAAAAGACCGCATGATAACAATATACTGCAGTATACAAATCCAACAAGAAACCGCCATCAAAAAGCCACAATTAATGCTCAGAACAGCACCAAACTTCAGCAACAGCACAAATAGGGTCTCAGCACATAGTCCGGGGCATCAAAACTCTGCTTGCTGAGCTGGATTTCTATTGTGAAAGGAGCACGGCTCTCAGCTCTCCTGCAACAGCTTTGGGGTCGGGGGGAGTCCTGATGCGACGATGACTTTGTTGAATGGTGTGAGGCATCCCACCTTCAACTAAATATAGCAAAGACAAAGGAAATGCTCACTGATTTTAGAAAAAAAAATCCAGACACAAGAAATCACATCAATCAAAGGTCAAACTGTTCAATATGTGCAATTTGATAAATACCTGGGGACAATTATAGACTCAAAACTCACATTTGAAACTGACTGTGAATCTGTGTGTAAAAAAGGGCACCAGCGTCTGTTCTGTTTAAGGAAAGTGAGTCGCTTCCACATCGATAAATCCATCGTGACGCTCTTTCACCATGTTTTATTAAATCAGTTTTATTATTTACAATAGCAGCCTGGTTTGGGAACCTCTCTTTGAAAAATAAAAGCTCACTAAACCAAATAGCAAAGTGGTCCAGCAGGCTGATTGTTGAGCCACAGCTCAACGTGTAGACCTTGTATACAAAACAGCTACAGCGAATATGTGGTCCAATTTTAAATGACAGTTCCCATCCACACCGAGTTTCAGCTTCTCCCCTCTAAGTGCAGGTTTACAATCTCTAAGTGTAAAATAAAAAGACACAAACACAGTTTTGTCCCTGCAGCCATAACACTAAAGTCATAGCTATATTTCACACAGGTGATTTTTTATTGTTGTTTTTAGATATTTGCTCATTGCTGTATTTATTACTTACGTATTTATATTTTACCCATCATGTATGTTTTTACAAACTAAATCATTTTTTCTAATTCATTTTGTTTTATTTTTTTCTGAGATTAGTGTTTTGGTTCACTTCGGTATCTTGTGATCTGAACCTCTGAGAAATGTTTAATTTGCCATTTTATTTTAGTTTCCACTGTCCTGGGTTGGATGATATGTGATGTGTGCCTCTGTGTTTTTTGTTTTTTGTTTTTTCCATATGTGTGTATGAGGACTCTATTGCGAACTGCAAGCAAAATCTACCTCTGTGTATAAATAAAGTAAAACTTGAACTTGAACATGAACTCAGACAGCAGAGTGGAATTGTGTAAATGAACACAACACGGGCACAAAGAGCATTTTGATTAAACATTCAAAATGTTGTCGAACGTATATTTAACAACTTTATTTCCAACAGGAACAAAGACATTCATCAGTGACCAGGAGAACTTCTGTCAAACTAAGAGAAGTTGTGTGATATTGGAGTATGAGCAGAAACTAGAGCTGACCTGAAGTCAGTATTCAGACACTTAGTCTGTTTAAACTGAAGAAGAGCTGCTTGATATTCAGCTCTCCCTGCTGACACTTAAAGAAATCATGTTTGTAGAGACTGAACAGAAAAGAGTCTGGAGAGAGAAATTTATGTGTTACAGCTTAGATTCTATACAAAGAAGCGTCTATTTTCAAAAGAAGTGGGGTTAATTAAATCCAGCAAGTGTTTCACATGTTTGACTCATCAACAACACAAAACACTGTTTTTTTATCCACCATGAGTAAAACATGATTAATATGATGGTGACTGCAGCATCGTGTTATTTCAGAGTTGAAGATAGAGGAAGTGGGACAGAGGGAAGAGAAAATACCAATCTAAGAGGAGAGAGAGAGAAATCTCATGATTTATAATAATTAATAGTTATCGGTGATAATTATTGAGATCCAAATTTAACCCAAAACTCCCTATTGATGTTGCACAAAACAATGTATATGGTGCCCCACGTGAGGCAGCACATGACCATTTCCAGTCACAAGATTAAGTTGCACAGTGATAAAACAATGTGGTGGATTATATAATAAGTCCCTCTTTTCTTTGTAAACTGTGAAAAGGTGATTCATCCATGAAACCATCACAGCTATTTCTGTAATTCATTACAGTAATCAAGGAATCAAACACAAAAAAAGGGCAACGAAGAAAACTTCCCACCTCCAGCTGTTACAAACTGCTGCCTTCAGTCTGTTAACCAGGAGGAAGAAGAAGAGGTGAAAATACAGATCTAAGAGGAGACGGAGAGATTCAGGGAGGAGCTGAGCTGTTACTGAACTATAGTAAAGAGAGGAACTTCCATATTCAGCAGAGTTCAATACACAAACCAGAAACATTACCTTTATTCAACATGCTGTCACTGGACTATTATGGGCTGTCTCTGATGTTTCTCTCTATTATAACAGGTATGTTACATTATGCTTTTATTCTGTCAAGTTAAATTCTAATGTTTTCTGAAGACAGTTCATTTCTTTAGAGTTTTTTTTCCAAAATATAAAATGTATTTCTCTTCCTTTAGGTGTCAGCTGTGAAGAACTCAGTCCAGTCAAGAATGAAGAGTCCAGTTTCGAAGACAGCACTGTTACTCTGTCCTACACATACTCCAAACAAGCAACTGGTGGTGATTATTTCTTCTGGTATCGACAATATCCAGGAAAACCACCAGAGTTCCTCATCTCTCACTTGGGAACAGGAGGAATATTACAAAATCAAAACGATAGACTGTCTGCTACAGTGAGTGATGGTGAAACCAAAATGCATCTGCAGATCTCCTCTGCTGCAGTGACAGACTCTGCTGTGTACTACTGTGCTGTGAGGCCCACAGTGACAGGAAACACCAAAACTCTGTACAAAAACCTTTGGAGCAAAGACAACACAATACTCCACAACATCCACTTGAGGGACTCACACACTGTTAAACTTCAGCTGGATGTTACTGTGACGTCTACCATCTTTGGACTTACAAACACGAAACAGTGGAACTGATGAGCTCTATGTGTGAGATCATTGCACTACATGACCGTTTGGTCCAGAAGACAAGTAGGAGGATAAAATAATCACTCATTACTTTAACTGAAACATGATGTGTTTCTCTGTATGGTGACTGTGTTCATCCGTAATACATCATTGTTGATCTAATACGTAATAACTTTATTTCCAACATGAACAAAACATTCATCATTGGACAGAAGAACTTCTGTTAACCTGAGACACGGTCGCCCCTTCACCAAGAAAGGTGGGCAGCCTTCAGTCTGTGAGTGGTATTAACCTGTTGGCTTAATGTCCATAGTGAAATAAGCTAGCTAGCTACAGACTAGCGTTAGCCTACATTTCATCAACATTTAATCAGTGCAGGGAAACATTTAGCAAGATATTCATATTAAACCACTGTCCCTGCTCCTTTTAGCAGACTTAACAGCAGATGAGTCAGCAGCAGCCCACCCAGATAGCAAAAGATATTAATTCAATGTTGAATTTTGGTCAGATTGGTTATTTTTGGTTGA
>CAEMYA010001278.1:16382-27225 GCA_903131615.1 Diplodus sargus
CTGTGCCATCCAGAGCGGCACACAGGCTCACACACCGTCATGTGCTGGATAAGCTTTAGGAGGAGAGTTTCCTCTGTCACTGCAGCTTTTCACCCTGTGCTCAGTCTCTGTAGTCTGGATCATGATGGACCATCATTAATAACCAGTGGCGATTATTTCACTGTACACACTCTGAATGTTATTACTCCCACACAAGCTGACCAAAGTCTAATTCAACTTACTGGCATGTGAATTATTAATGTAGGCAAAACAGCAAAGTCTGAGACTTTATGTTTTCCACTGATGAGCTCTTTGTTGTGAGGCACATGTGTCTGTACACCAGCCAACGCAGTGGCTTCGTCATTACAGGTCTGAATTCGAGTTGGAAGCGACACAAAAGTCCGCCGCGTCTTCGTGAGCAAACAGAGGAAACCTGACCTCTTTAAAAGCGCACTGGGGGAGCAGTAGTTTGACAGAGTTGACACAGAAACAAATAATCACTCAAACTTTATTCATAAGAAATTTGGACCAGCATTTTGTCATTTTATGGCGGTGATCTTTCTGAGGATGAGGATGTCATCGGAGCGCTGCGTGTGTTGTGTCTCGGGCCTGTGTGGGATTCTTCGCGTCTTCATGCTCCATTACACTGCTGTGTGATCATATCCCCCTGGATAACACGGCTGTGCTGTCTGTCATGCGTTAGGTGCCGAGCTCGACGCTCCAGATCCATCGCTGCTGAAGAAATGGAACAACGTCGCAGTCTTTATAGGCTGCTGTGTGGTCATATTCTCGTGGATAACGTGACTGTGCTGCCATGCATCAGATGATCATTGTAGGTGAACATGGCACTCGGAGCTCGCAGAGCGTCATTGGAGCAGGTGTCTCGACGCGGATGCCACTGTGGACATCATTACACAGGTGCATTATCAGCAGGGACGGTTGGTGTACAGACAGCGATATTGAGAATTGAGAGATTTGTGACATTGATCATGTTTGGAGAGTATAGTTAGTGTGTTATGTAGTGTTTGGTTTAGTGTGTAGTGGAGTCGGTTTTTTGTTTAATGAGTCAAAACAATGAGAACTGAATGTGGAGCAGGCAGTGCAGCTCTTCATTAAGCTGGCAGGAGCTCAGGCAGACATGAGCATTGCCTGCATTTAAATGTAAATAGTAACACATAAGTTTGTACATTTTCATAATGTATGCACTTATTCAGCAAACAACAATTTCTAATTGCATCATAAGTAATAAAAAATGGTTTGTTAAACATATTTGTGGTTTTCACAGTAAAAAAATCTAACTTTTTCTACTCGGATTTATGTTTTTTTTTGTGATTTTAGGTCCATTGTGTTAGTACAATATGTCATAATGAAAAAATAACTGTACAGTCACACATGTGAGGTTGTGCTGAAAATAATCACACCAAGTAAAGAGTTTTTAAGGTGAAATATAATGACAAAATCAAAAATAGTCACAAACAGCCAATTATTCCCTGGAATATCGGATTTCACAGCAAACCTAAATATCCCTGACGTTCCACCTTCAAACACAGCCTCATTTGGCCATCAGTGAAAATGCTTCTTAACCTCCCACTTTTCTATAGGAACACATATTTCCTATGGGCACTGCACTAGTATGTCTAAATTTTGTCAAAGTTCATCCACTATTTTTGTCAAACTCTTATCTAAATGGTTTGCATACACATGAGATAAAAGTCTATAATCATGACATCATAAAGTTATGGCCTCCAGTTGTTCAGTTAAAGTCCATCCTGCTTCATATTACAGACAAATTTCCTGGCAGAATACAGTCCATTCTAAGAAGTCATTGTAAAGCATCTCTCTTAAATCTTTCCAAACAAAAGGGTGTAAACATCCACAGTTATCCCATCACGTGCTGGTGAAATCAAATGTTTAGGTGAACATCCAGCATGCTGCAACTCAAATAGATCTTAGTAACTCTGAATGATCATTTCTTTATCTATTAGTGTCTAATAGTTTGAGTCATGAAAAGAGAAAATAAAAGAGCCCCAACTTATGCAACTGATCAGAATCTAATCAGGAAGACTGAGTGTGAGTGAGTGTATCAAATTTACTTTTTCTTGTTATAGTTCTCGGCTTCACCAACAAGTACCATGTTCTTAATTTCTAATGAGTCCTCTGGTCTAAAGGTGTAGATTTTCAGATTTAAATTCATGGTAGCTCATATGTCTGTAGTGGAACATAATGAAGGTTTGCATTGCACTTGTTTCTACTCCCCTACACACACATGCACACACACACACACACACACACACACACACACACACACACACACACACACACACACACACACACACACACACACACACACACACACTCTGAGCTCTCTACACACCGGCCATATACCATCAGCAAGTGAAAGGACAGTATACCTAGTTCTAACAAGTTAGGCATACTCTGACATCCTATGGACAGAAACTGTAATTACAGTTTATACAGTCACTTGACTGATATATCAGTGTATATCCAGGGCTTCCAGGGTTGGAATGGTTACTTTAACAATGTATTCTGATACAGTTACTAATTACCTGTTAAAATTGGTGGTGAGAGAAAAGAAATGGTTGTAATCATGTTACTTATCCCCTTTTTCTGAAAAAAGATCTGAAATCTAACTACATTGTTTTACTGTAATTTCATACTGTTTTCTTTGTTTCTATGTGGCGGACCCTGCCACCTTTCAAGTTTAAATTAGTGTTCTGGGACTTTATTTTCCTCTGAGAACAGCTTGTTTACACACTTATGGAAAACATAAATATTTCCAAGTTTGTATTATTACCTCATCAATATTGTGAATATTATTATCTCAGTTCAGTTCCATTTTTCAGTTAATATAAAAAAGTATAATAGTACAACTCTTACTGCTGTTGTTGTGCATTATACACATCTGGATTTTTTATTTCCACGAATAAGAATTTAATTCTTTCGATAACAGGCTACATACAATGTTTTGTTGTTATCAAATATGTTGTCAAATGTATCATTAGAGGTAGTTTTGGAGGTTTTTCAGTTGTGTTTTTTTTTAAAAATGATACAAGAAAATATTTATCAGCAGGAAACACAAATGTCAACAATATGTACATATACTGAATTTATTTGAATGAAGACCTGTGTCTGTAAACTGTGACTTCTTTGTAACGACTGACTTTTCTTTGGTAAAAACAAACATTTGACACAGAATGTTTACAAGACCGGATAAATTAATATGAATATTTTATCTTGACAAGTTGTAATATTATCTAAACCAATATGTTGCCTAAGTATCATTACTTATTATTATTTCAGTATCATTATCACAATCATTTTAAATGATCATACAAATGGGAAAAACCTTTGTCAACAAACAAAGACATTTAGGCACCTTTAGGTGTAAAGGTGTAAGTGGGGCTTCATATCCTGTGGGGCTTGTATGATGATACATACGACTACATGCTTTCACATCGACAAGCTTATAATGATAAATGAAACATCAGTGCCTTCACCTGAGCTATTTTAAAATCATTCATTAAGAACAGAATAATGTAGGCTGATATTTTATTGTCCCTCTGAAAGGAGTTCTGTTGTCTCTTTCCTTGCAGTAGCAGAGAGGTCCCGGGTCAGGACGTTGTTGGGCTCTGGTTGATCTTGAGTTTCGACCCAGAGGAACCACGTGGAGAGATGTGAGGATTCACTGCTGTTGTTCAAGTGAAGTAGTGTTGTGTCGGTCGCAAACGTGTCGTTCAAATGAACGAATCTTTTGAGTGAACGAAGTGAACGGAATCACTTCAGGAACTGATTCGTTCCTTTCTCAGTTCAGTTGAGCTCAGCAGCGAGCATGCCGGCCGGGAGTGGAACTGCCACGTCTCACTCAGAGTCTGTGAGAACCTACTGCACACAGAGAACTGTCGCTGAGGACGTGATTCTTGTTCGCGAACGTGATTCACGTTTTCAGCAGGTCGTTCGCGAACGACTGATTCACTAATGATTCGCGTTGCTGAGGACGTGAATCTCGTTCACCTACTGTGCTGAAAGTGGCGCGGTGTCACTCACTCACTCACTCACTCGCTCAGGACAGAGGAGTAGTAGAGGAGATTCACCTTCAGTTACCGTACTGCGAAAATTAGCGCTGTGTTGCTAACATCAGTATAGCATCATGTTAAGTGATTTTACTGCACAATAAAAGTCACTCACGTTCGCGAACGTGATTCTCAGACCTGCTGAGGATGTGAATCACGTTCGCGATTGTGATTCACGTTCTCAGCAGGTCGTTCGCGAACGACTGATTCACTCAAGATTCTCGTCACTGAGGACGAGAATCTCGTTCACCTACTGTGCTGAAAGTGGCGCTGTGTCACTCACTCATTCACTCAGGGCAGAGGAGCTGATTCACCTTCAGTAACCGTACTGCTAAAATTAGCGCTGTGTTGCTAACATCTGTGTAGCATCATGTTAAGAGATTTTACTGTGCACAGAGGACACTTTCACCGTGTAATAATTTTAGTGCATGTATACCACTCAAAGCAGCGCTGCGTCTACCGCGAATGATTGTGTACTAGTCCGTGAACGCACTGTCCCTCAGTAAGTGAACGTGAGCCTCAGGGCTGAATCATGAACTGAATGACGGATCGTTTGGCTGTTTATCAGTTCAGGGAGTTGGAGAGCACTGAACGATTCGGTGAACGAATCTTTTGAACGAATCATTTTAATGAATGGATTCTAGAGATTCAGTACAGTAAATTGAACTGCCGTTCCCACCACTAAAGTGAAGACATCGGATATTATCTCCTGCAGGAGGATAATATATGCATTTATTTGTTCTAAATCTAGATTATATTATTTATAAAAATACATTTGAAAGTTCTTCAGTAAATTAAAACCCATGAGAAATCTAACAAATGTGTGGCTTACCTCAGTGTATTGATGATTTCTAGCAGCTCTTTGGAGGACAATGCCATGAAGGTTACACAGCTTGGACTTCTCCATGATGGACAGCTGACCCAGTTTCATAATGCTTTTAAGAACAGCATTGATCCACCAGCTGATGTTTGGCTGAGATGATACAAAACAAAATAAATTAAAGTTCTGAAATCGTGTTTTTATCCTCTCACATGGAGTTCAGATCCTTCTATAACAACTCTTTAGTTTAGCACTTACTGCACTTTACTCACTGGATGTTTACTGGCAGTGGATGTTTCTGGTGGGGGCTGTAGCTGGTTGCAATCATCTACAGGTGGAGGGGACTGCAGGTTGCTGGAAGAAGCTGTAGGTGGAGGATTATTCTGCAGCTCCATGCCATAATAACCAGGATGAAGCAGTGGCTTCAGGTTTGTGGCAGAGGGTGCAGGTGGAGGTTCAGGCTGCAGAGGACGGAGGCGTTTGACTACAGCCATCTGCAAGAATGTACAGGTGGAGGAACCTGGAGGTTGCCTGCATAAGCTGTAGGAGGAGGTTTGGGCTAAAATTGTCTGCATGATTTTGATTTCAACTTCTATTTATATGGCGCTTTTCATACAAAAAAGTAGCACAAAGTGCCTTACAGAGATTTTAAAAAAGAAAGATGAAAAAACAGCAAATAAAATCAAGAGAAGAAAATCAAAAGAACCCAACCCTCGCACCCCCCACAGATATGCACAGGGACACACAAATACATACACACTCATACATACGCATGCAGACACACAGACACACACACACTCACACACACACACTAGCTGTCACTTAAGAGACATGGCCCGGGCACTGAGACCTGAGGCGCTGAGGAAGCTACCTTTGGGGGCCGGCCACACTGAGAGTGATCTAGGTCCAAGGCCGCAGGGAGTGCCGCCACAGAGACCACCCCAACCCGGGCAGACAGGAGGCCCCACACCAGGGTGCAGAGCCGACCAGTCCATGGGACAGCACCCCCAGCGGCAGACCAGAGACAACTCCCAGTCTGGCAGGCCCCCATGAGGAAACACTGGAGATTAAAAACTGACAGACTAAAACAGTAAAATAAAACAAAAGCATGGAGGCTAAAAACATGAGAGACTAAAACAGTAAAAAAGGATAAAGGATACAAATGCTCAGATTAGCAAAGCATAAAAGGAATTTAAAAAATCAAATAAAAGCCTGGTTAAAAAGTTGGGTCTTGAGTCTCTTTTTAAAAACCTCAGTCTCCACGACCTCCGGCAGGCTGTTCCACATTCGGGGGCCAAAACTAGTGAAAGAACCTTAAAATCTTGACTAAAAACTAACTCAGCAGGTGGAGGTGTTGGCTGCAGGTTACTGGCAGAGGCTAAAGGTGGAGTTTGGGCCACAGCCTCTACAGGTGGAGTTTGCCACTGTTGCTATTGTCTGTCTGTAAACTGATAATGGCAGTGTGGTTGTTTTTGAGCTGAGGATGGATGTTGAAGGTGGAGGCTGCTGTGGTCTTCCTAAATCTGTGGATGGAGGGAGAAAAAAGGTTACAGGCAGAAGCTGTCAGCAGAAGATGGAACACACTTTAGATGGAGGTCTTGGCTGCAGTTGCCGACCAGAATCTGCAGGTGGTGGCTGCAGGTTACTGCAAACACTGCACATGTGTTGCTCTTGTTGACCCAAGGCAGGGAAGGCAGAGGAGGCAGAAAATTCTTTAAGCTGATGGTGGAGGTGGAGGTCAAGGCATTATCGGTCTTCCAGAATCTGTGGGTGGAGGAAGCAACAGGTTACTGGCAGAGACTGTAAGCAAAAAGATGGGAGATACTTTATGTGGAGGTTCTGGCGTTACTTTCCAGGAATCCGCAGGTGGAGGTGGCAGCTGCAGTTTTCTGAAAGAGGCTTTAGGTGGCGCCTTGTGCCTGTCACCACAAATCTACTGGTGGAGGCAGAGATTCAGATTTTCAGCTACGGATAGAGATGGGGGTAGAGGCCTCGATTGTTATGATAAGTACTAGATCTGAACCCAACTGCACGACTCAAAACCACAGGTACAGTGAATAATACGTCTTTTAATGTTCAAAGGTGAAAACAAGTGCGAGAGGGGAGGTGTGGTGTGTGGCACAGCGCAGCAACGCCATTATACAACCTTGTATACTGATGAAACGATCTTGCGACCAGCAGAAGGGAATCCAGAGGCTTTATAGGAGGTTAATTGCTGGAGTGGATTCACCTGGCTGCTGCCTGTGGAAAGAGACCACGTCTACATGCACACACACTGAGAGACACAGGAGGAATGATACTGACAGGGAAAAACAACACACACACACACACACACACACACACACACACACAAACACACAGGGAGCAGGCAGGGCTGCCATTATGAGATCATGACATCAACGGTCATCCAGAATCTGTTGGTGGAGGAAACAACAGGTTACTGGCAGAGGATGTAGGCCGAAGGTAGAAGACACTTAAGGTGGAGGTTTAAGCTGCGCTTTTCAACCAGAGTCTTCAGGTGGAGCTGGTGGCTGCAGGTTGATGGTGGAAATTTGGTGGAGGCTTGAGTTGCTCTTGTTGGCACAAACTGACAGATGGAGTGAGCAGGTTTTTTAAGCTGATGGTGGAGGTGGAGGTTGAGACGTCATCAGTCTTCCAGAATCTGTAGGTGGAGGAAACAACAGGTTACTGGCAGAGACTGAAGGCAGAACGATGGAAGAAAATTTAGGTGGAGTCAGAGATGCAAGTTTCTAAAAGAGGACTCATTTTGGACTTTAGTTGGAGGACATGGGTGGCAGCAATTTGTCAGAATCCACAGGTGGAGGTTGCAGTGGATGCTGCTGGCAGAGGCTGTAGGTGGACTTGTTGCAGTTCTCTGCTAGAATCTGCAGGTGGAGCTGGTGGCTGCAGGTTTGTGTCAGAGGCAGTAGGTGGAGGCAGGAGGTGGAAGCAGCTGCAATTGGATGAATCAGGTTGTAGCTGACTACAAGGATTTACAGGTGGAGTTGGCAGTGGATGTTCTTGGCTGAAGATTCGGGTGGAGTATGTCTTTGCAGCTGTCTGTAGATGGCTGACGTAGTAAGAAGGCACGGTTTTAAAAGTAGATGATATCCTGTTGGAAGAGGTGGAAAGGAAAGCTAGGTATATAAAACAAACTTACTATGAGGGAGGATCTAAAGCCACAAAAAGTATTGCGAGATGTATAAAGAAACAACAAGCATTAAATAATATACATAAAATAAGGGACCCCAAAACCAATAAAATCCTATATGAACCAGAAGAATTGGAGAAAATATTTGTGGAATATTACAGTAAATTATATGCACAGCCTACCTCAGTGAGTGAAGAGGATTTAGGGAAGTTTTTAGATCAGTTAGATCTGCCAACAATAGGTACAAAGCAGAATGCGATGTTGACCTAAAAAATAACCGTAGAAGAGATAGAAAAGGCAATTAGTCGGGCAAAATCAGGGAAATCGCCAGGAGCCGATGGATTGGGTGCCTCCTTCTATAAAACATTCAGAGAGGAGTTAACCCTACTATTATGCAACTCATTTAACTACACTCTCAAGAAAGGCAAGATCCCTCCCTCATGGAAAGAAGCTATTATCACTGTTATTCCAAAGGAAGGTAAAGATAAAGAATATTGCTGTAATTACAGACCAATATCAATACTAAATATAGATTATAAACTCTACACCTCCATTATAGCCAAGAGATTAGAGACATTTACGCAGGAATTGATCGATGAAGATCAGACTGGCTTCATTAAAGAAAGACAAATACAAGATAACATAAGAAGGACTCTACATGTCATTGAGAAGGTACAAAAGGAGGGAGAAAGTGTCATTTTGATAAGCATAGATGCGGAAAAGGCTTTTGACAGTGTGAATTGGGCATTTCTGTATAAGGTCTTGGAAAAATTTGGATTTAATGAGGAATCTGTAAACTGTATTAGGTCAATATATCAGGAACCAATGGCAAGGATTAAGATAAATGGTAGTCTGACGAATCGATTCAATCTGGAAAGGGGAACAAGGCAGGGCTGTTGCCTCTCACCAAGTCTCTTTGCGATGTTTGTCGAACCATTAGCTCAGATGATTAGGCAGGAGGGAGAAATTAAAGGGGTGACAATAGGACAGGAGGAGCACAAGATAGGGCTATCCGCGGATGATGTATTAATCTTCCTAAAACAACCTAATGAAAGCTTCCCAAAAATTATGGAACTATTAGAGAATTATGGAATCTACTCAGGATACAAAATTAATGTCACAAAAACACAGATTTTGTCAATAAACTATTCCCCATCTCAAGTGATAAAGGAAACATACAAGCTCAAGTGGAATGCTAAGTCAATAAAGTATTTAGGGGTAAATATCACAAAAGGTCTAGACAAGCTATACAAGGCGAATTACACAAAAATAAATCAAGGAATTAGGAGGGACTTGGAGAGATGGTCAATAACCAATTTCGATTTCAGCTCAAGGATAGAGATAATTAAGATAAATATCTTACCAAGGCTTCTATATCTGTTTCAATCACTGCCAGTGACGATCCCACAAAAACAATTCATTGAATGGGACAGGTGGATATCGAGATTCATTTGGGCAGGAAAGAAACTCAGGATCAGATACAAAACTCTGCAGCTCCCAAAGGGCAAAGGAGGCCTGGCTCTACCAAGTCTTAG
Organism: Diplodus sargus; assembly: GCA_903131615.1. NCBI lineage: Eukaryota > Metazoa > Chordata > Actinopteri > Spariformes > Sparidae > Diplodus > Diplodus sargus. The sequence goes on from CAEMYA010001278.1 coordinate 25,959, forward strand.
GGAATATTTTTATGCCGCACAAATAAGACCTTTGATATATTGGTGCAAGGATGAGTATGTTGCAAGATGGAAAAGTATAGAATTAGGGCAAAAGGACATCGAAATTCGAAATCTATTAGCCCACAAAGGTCTATTGCACAAGTCAGGTAACCAATTGGATGCTATAACCAAAACTACAGTTGAAATGGAATAAGGTTGTTGAAAGACACAAATGGGAGAAGGCGACAAAGATTCTGAGTTGGTTTGCATTTGACTCGAGATTTGTACCTGGTATGATTGATAAAGGGTTTAAACAATGGACAAAAAAAGGCATTACAGCGATTTGTACCATGGTCGAGCGGGGGAAGCTGCAGAGTTTTGGAAAGGTAAGGGATAAATATGGTCTAGATGAGTATGAACTTTATCGATATCGACAGATAAGGGATTATTATGAGAAGGAGATAAAAAACTGACACTGATAATGAAGTTATTAATGTGTTTTTGAAAGCCTATGAAGGGAAAAAATGTAAAGTAATCTCAACCCTCTACAAAGGTTTGTTGTCTTACAGGAAGATCTCCTCTCTTTATATCAAAGAAAAATGGGAAAAAGACTTGAAGGAACAAATTACGGAGGAGGAATGGTTTGTTATTTGTAAAACGCAGTGCACGGCCACTAGCTCCAGGAGTTGGAGAGAATTCAATTGGAAAAATACGGTCAGATTTTTCATTACCCCAAACATTAGGAAGGAAACTACAGGCAACCAGCAACCATGCTGGAGAATGTGTGGAGATATGAATGTTGCCCATATACATATTTTTTGGTCTTGCCAAGGGATAATAGGATATTGGGATAAAATATGGCGGGCTTTAAGAAAAATAATAGGATATGAGATACCCAAGTCATGTAAGATACTTTATTTGGGTAATATAACACAAGACATAATACGAAAAGAAGATCAGTATCTTGTTAAAGTCCTGCTATCGGCTAGTAAAAAAGCTATTACAAGGTTATGGTATAAAACAGAACCACCGACCGTGGAACATTGGGTGAGCACTGTGGAAGAAATATATGTAATGGAAAAAATTACACATAAACTACGACTACAGGAGACACAATTTCAGGAAAAATGGGAAAAATGGACAGATTATAGGACACAGCAAGAGGACACCACTAACACTACTGGACAGTAATGACACTGAGATGTGATTTATTGCTTTACGGAATGTGTAACTAACCTGACACTGTAATTGTTGAAAGAAAATTTAAATAAAAAATAAGTTAAAAAAA
>CAEMYA010001279.1:6792-24662 GCA_903131615.1 Diplodus sargus
CGGAGACAGAGAGAAACTCGAGGTTTGCTGAGAAAAACCTGGTCCCGACCAGGTTAGGTTCATAGAGTATGTTACCATGGTAACTGACCGAGAGCTTAAGTTACCTCTCTCTGTGAAACAGGCTAGAGTTACCCCTCTGTCTCTGGTTTGAGTTACCGCCCTTTGTGAAATGGAAAACTCAGAGTTTCCCTAATTTCAGGGTTAACAGACTCAGAGTTTTCACTAAACCTGCTTTGTGAAACGGACCTCTGATGCTGTGTCACTGGGCTGGTGGTGAAATATTTTAGAAGTGCATTTGAAGAGAGATGAGAAGTATATGTGACCACTGCATGTTACATTTTAATGATAATAATTAGGGCTGTCAGTTTAATAAAAAACTGACAGCCCTAATAAACCCCTTGAAAACACACACGTCATCATCATCATGACGTGTACCGTCACGTCTCTTTAGGAGCCGCAGCGCCGGCTTTCTGTGTGAATTACACAGCGGTTCATCTTTACAGCGATGTTTCGCTCTGTGTGAACAAACAATGGCGGAGAATTGGTGAGTGACCGCTGCGGTGTTAATGTGGTTACAGCTCATAGGGCTGATCTGGACTGGAAGTTGTGTCGCGATTCTGCCTTCTCACAGCGCGAGACAGGTTCGTGGATCTGAGTGTCGCGATTTCAGCTGCGATACGTGTATCGTTACAGCTCTACTAGCAACGCAGGTGGGAAGTGACAAACACGTCCGGACAAGTTCCTCGGTGCTAGTGCTACAGTGACGTGCCACTGCCAAGTAGCTTACGGGTCATTCAATGGGCCAAATTTAAAATGCTCGCGCATTGAATTGCCACTCAGAATCTCAGAATTAATTGCATTAATTTTTAGTACAGTAGACCTAACTGGAGCACAAGGACTGCACACAAGGTGAGTTCTGTCTCAAATATTTTCATAATATTGCTATTTCCTTGCACTGTTGGGAATGGGATCCATTATGCAGTCCTTTGGTGTGACCTAATTTAAGTATTGATCTGAAAATGTTGATCAATTTATATTGATTGACTATTGAAAATAATGTTAACCTTAACACTGTTAGTCAGGATTGAAGACTGCCTCTCATACAGGTAGGCTGCGAACTGGTGTGACAGCATTGTCCTATAGTGTGACATGAAATTAGCGTCACACTGGTGGAAATGGCTGTCACACCAGTGGATGTAGGCTCTATCAAGTGGTACAAAACCATCACTCTCTTCCTCCTAACCTCCCTCTGTACATTCCAACCTCCCCCTAACCTCCCTCCCTCCTAATCTCCCATCAAACTCCCTCCCTCCCCTCCCTCTTAACCTCCCCCAACCTCCCTCCCTATCAACCTCCCCCCTTCCAACTTCCCTCCTTTCTTTCCTGCTGCTCCTAACTTCCTCCCGCCTCCCAACCTCGCTGCTTCCTATCCCCTTTCCTAACTTCCCTCCCAACCTTTAGTAGCTAATTGTTGTAGTGATGTTTGCATTTTCTTTTTTCAAGTTTTGCCTTTTTCTCTTACTCTCAGAATTGAAAGACACCACAGGTCAAACCTTCCTTCTCTGTTTTGTTAAGGCTGGTTTGAGATCCACGTTAAAAGTAAAAGGCTGAGATGCCAAGCAAGGAAAGGACCAGGATGTATAGGGAGAGGCTGAATAAAGATCCTCAGAGGAGAGAGAACATCCTGAGAGAGAGATGCAGAAAGTAAATTTGACAAGCTACCAAAAGTCATTTTAGCATAAGAATTGAAACATTTCATGACATGATTAATGCTTCATTGTATCACAATATTCATGGTTGGCTTCATAATTTTCCCCACAGATATCAGGAGAAGAAAGCATACGGGAGAATTGTTCAGTCTGTGTCACCAGCAACAAGGAAGAAGCTACAAGAAAAAAGAAGAGAGTCCAAGAGGAGATGTAGGGCAAGGAAAAAAAAGCCACTAAGGCTGTCCTTCATCACCTCACTTTACATTACAAGTAATAAGCCAGGTCAATTTTGTTTACATGTTCATGTTATGTTGCTAAATGTTACGATGGCTCCCAAGTCTTTTCTATGGAAATGTTGGTTTCTTCTTCTTTCTTCTGACTTTATTGAACAAAACACATTTGAACTTGAAGTTGTAACTTTGTTTTAATTAATTTTTAAATGAATTTGAACAAGAAATAATAAATGTGACTTTGTACAAAACAGGGGCATATCGGTACGTTTTGTTGTCCAATGGTGTGACAAACTGAATGTCCTGTGGTGTGACAAACTGAATTATAAGTGGAAAAGGCATTTTAATGCACAAATTCATGTAAAAAGTGTTGAATAGTATAATAATATCATCACTATGCACATATAAGGATGGAATGAAGCTTCATTAGGTTTTATACTAACTAGTGCATCGCCCGTAGGAAGTATGTATTCCTATAGAAAAGTGGGAGGTTAAGAAGCTTTTTCATGGATGGCCAAATGAGGCTGTGTTTGAAGGTGGGACGTCGGGGATATTTAGGTTTGTTGTGAAATCCGATATTCCATGGTATAATTGACCGTTTTTGACTATTTTGGATTTTGCCATTATATTTCACCTTAAAAACTCATTAAGTCATTATTTTCAGCACAACCTCACATGTGTGACTGTACAGTTATTTTTTTCATTTTGACATACTGTACAATGGACCTAAAATCACAAAAAAAACTTACAATCTGAGTAGGAAAAAGTTAGATTTTTTATTGTGAAAACCACAAATATGTTTAATGAACCATTTTTATTGCTTATAATGCAAATATAAATTGTTGTTTGCTAAATTTGTGCATGAGTTTTTGAAATTTACAAAGTAATATGTAACTATTTACATTTAAATGCATGCAATGCCTCAGGCTCAGGGTTCCTCAGCTCTCTTGCCTGCTCCACATTCAGCAGTCTTCTCCTTGTTCTGACTCACAAAACAAAAAAACGACTAAAACCAAACACTACATATCACACTAACTTTACACTCCAAACACGTTATATCTCACAAATCTCTCAACTCTCAAAACTCGCGATCTCTATCACTGTCCCTCCCACAACTTCCCCTGTTCCTCAGCAAACACATCACGTGTTTTGCCATAATTTTGTGATTGGCTGGTGTGGTGCCTTTTTCCACCAATAGGAACATGTTTTCTTGCTTGCAAACGCTGCTTGTGGACACTTTCGTGCCAAAAGCCCTTTTTTTACCGTTTCTTCCTGCACCATACACGAAGTGATGGCAACGTTCGCGAAAAGGCGTGGCGGACATTATTTACCGTAAGTCCGGTTTCGGACATGTCGGCGCGTCAGTCGACTCAGGAGGTGGGGTGTGGAGGTGGGCTAGCAGCTAGCTACACACGAACATCTACATATTCTGATTCAAGTTTGTATCTGGATCTCCTCAGACCCCATCTCCTCAGACCGGAACAGACTTGGTCCGGACTCATTAATCCACAACAGTCAGTTTAGATGCACAGAACGGGACCGAACCGCCATCAAAATTCCGGTCCAGCTCGCGTCGCTGCAGGTATAGATCCGTTTGTTTCTTAAGGTGTGTCATGGGGGTGGGCTCTGCAGTGATTGGCTTTGGTGCGCACTTGACTATGGTGGCTATGGTTGACAATGCTAGCGGAATTGGTAAATCATTTATGAAATAATTTATTAACAGTATCATTGTAATCCAAACAAATCCGACGTTGCACACCATTAAACCAAGCAGCCAAATTGAAAATCTCAGTCAGTCTGATCCTGATCTGCAGAGATATTTGAGGCACACACAGACACACAAACAGACAGACAGACAGAGATTCCTTGCTTTTATAGAGAGATTATAATGAATATAATCCAGATGTTTGGGTAAAGTCACTATGTGTTCATCTTATAGTAGGATAATAACATGATTGTGAATTTTTATTGGTCACTTTTTATGTGGGAATATAATTAGGACAAATTGATAAAGGATTGTGCATATTTGTCTTATCTGTCACACAATCTCTGAATTAAATATTAACATTAAAAAAAGAAAATATATTTTTCTCCACTTTGGATTTGAGTTCATATACAGTATATATACAGAGTATATGTATATATATATATATATATACATATACTGTATATATACATTGGGAATTTGAAATGACCTTTTAATAACGGCGATATATTATGGATGAACCGACCAGCCAGTGCTGCCAACACAACATATTTAACATCTTTTCTGTTGGCACATCCCCATGATCAGTAAGGCAGAGAGAGTCTCTGCCTTACTGATCATGTGAGCGCAGATATACACTGATCAGGTTGGTGTTATTGATTTATTGTGTTGAATGTGTTTAGTATGTTACTGATCGTGTGATAGATGCCAGTGAGTCATCTGTTCTCATAGACAGAACCTATCATGGCATGTCATACTTCTTCAGTTTGGAGGGAGTGTGGACAGACATCAAAATGATGACTATGATTTCTTTTTACTCTTTTTTCACTCATTTTTTTTCTAATCACTGGTCATGCTGGGTCTCCCTATTTTGGAGAATCAATAAAAACAAACCCTGCCTCTATTATACATTAATATATACATGACACCCACAAGCATTTTTCATACTCATACTGTGTGAAGTTTGTTGCTTTCAAATAATGTGCCATTAAGCACGAAGGATCTCATGCTGGGTCCCACGCTGGGGACACCATAACTTGGAGTTGATTCCCATCTGCCATCTCTATATACACTGCAGCCATGTTACACCCACCGTGCAGCTAAAGAGAGGAGCATGCTCACTGTATAGTGTCTTTCTCTCTGTGTGTGTGTGTGTGTGTGTGTGTATGCACGCGGTGTGAAGGTATTATAAATGAGTTAGTTTTTACATGTGTTTAATTTCTGGTTCTGGCCATAGTTAAGATGATGTGCTCCACACTCAACATCTGCATACAATAACAACCATTAACATCTTCAGAACAGAAATTGCTATTTTTGTACAGTCTGTATTTTTCCATAAATTTGGCACTATTCAAACTATGTAACTAATTGCATGCATACTACATAAAAATGGAAATTCCAGTTTCAGCATGACCTCAGTCAGACCTGCAGAGTTACACTAAAGGATTAATTATTGCTGAATATACCGTATATATTTGCTATTTCAAAAATCAGGTTGTTGGTCCATGAGGTTGAAGTGGTCATCAAGGTTTTAGTGTAGCAATGTCATTTTCATAAGTTTTCAACAGTTTTGCTTGATTTAATTAGTTTAAATTTAAATAGTTCATCTGTTTTCTTCCTCCTCTAGACTGTGCTGTAATGCTATTGTCCTGTGGGGAAAGTCTTATCTTTTTCTTCTTTTGTTTCTTTGTTTTTTCAATCATAACCATTGTATATATAACCCAACCTCATTGACACTTCAAGGGAGGCACTGAAACATTTTGGCAAGTAATAACTTGAGGAAGGAACTTTTGCACAACTATGCTCTTTACTCCCAAGTGTAGGTAACCTTACTAAGCAGTTTTGTTCCCTGAACCTTAGCAAAGTGTGAATAAAAATTAAAAATATGCAGAAACAAGCAACCAATTCTAAAATTATTAGTCAGTTTGAGAACTAAGTATGACTCAAAACCCAATCCCCTGTCCATACAATTCCTGTGTTTAACCCTGTGCTTTTAGTGGCCAGAGCTGACCAGGACACATTACCAATATTTAAAACTTTTACATTTTACTCTTCTGTGTACTGCCAGTTCTCACAAACTGCCGGTACTCTTTCTACTCTCTACATAGCAAACTGAAAAGATACAGGAGGCAGCCGAGGCACAAATCACCACAAAGAGCAGCAGACTTTCTTTCAGTGTCCATATAAACCAATTGGGCGCATCGTGTTGTGGAGCTCCATGGCTGGCTCTCAATGTGCAGCAATTGTTTAGACGTCTGTTCTGTTTTCCTCTGTGTGCTGCAAGCAAATCTGGCAGGATAACACACTAATAATGTTATAGAAATAGTGTCACTGTTGCTTGTGATTGTGTTTTTAAGTGTTTATTCCTCATATTTGTCAGTTGTTGGTAAACAGAAAGAGAGAGAGAGTTGAGACACAGAGAAACACACACTCATAGGCTGCAGACAGGAGAGAAACCCCTCCATGTACTTGCAGTCGTCACAGTCTGTGAGTCTGTGGCCATTAAAAACACCAGCTTTTTTCCACTTAAAGCACATGTACTTTAAGAGACTTGCCATGCTACATAACATGCCAGCAACTGACCCGTTCTGCTCTGCCTCTGATTTGCTGTCTCTGCCAGGGTACAGTTACAGCACCTTGAATTTCCCCTGCCATCTGACTGCCTTTCAGCTGCCAGCCGATTGCTATCTGGTTTCCAGTCAGTTCCCAGCCACTGGGAGTCCTCCCCTCCCCCTGGGGATATGCCGAGATTCCACTGTAAACACGCCCATTCATTCAATTTTATCCTACTACATTTATTTTAAAGCGTTACTTAGTTTTGTTAGCATTAGACCTACTGGTTACTGTACAAGACTTACTTAAATTCTATTTAATATTAATAATCTAAAGCTGGAGCTAGGTTATATTATTATAGGTTAAGCCACCCAGCAGTACACACAGTTTGTAAATTTGTTCATTCTTTACCTGCTGCAGTCATAAAGTTATGTACACACTAATGCATCGATAGCTATCATTTGGGAATGTACTATACATATATTATTCTGAAATGGACCATTTGTTTATTCAACAAAGACCGTGTGTTTACTAAGTGCGTTTAAGCTCCTGAAATCAGTCAATGAAGATCATTCTGCCCTGATTAAAATGTCTTTCAGATGCAACCGAGTAGCGCAGTTGGTAGAGCGTGCAACCCATATGCAAACACCCTGCAGGTGGTCCAGGGTTTGAGTCTGATCCTTGGTCTCTGGCTGCATATCATCACCCTGCATACCAAACCTCTCCACCAAGAGAAGTGAAACATTTCTCCGGCCACAACTTGTTTTACAGTTTTCATCCATTTACATTGTACTAAACGAAATGGCAGGGACTTGCGGTTCACAAAGTTTCTCTTTTTTAGCCAAGTGCTACATGAAATATGCTTCCTCGCAGCTTGTCAGGGGATAAATAGGTGGTCTGACTTCCCGTTACAATATAGCGACAAAGATGGCTGCCAATTTCTCCCGGTGTCCTTTAAAACATCCAGTGGTATGACTCAATCTGCAGTTGGCTGTTTAGGCAGCACCACCACGAACATCTCCGCCACCTTCACAATGTGAAAGGCAGCTTATAAGTGAAAACGCAATATAAGCCGTGCTCGGTACAAATGTTCACCTGGGACACATCTGTTAGGTAATAACAGATTCTTACGTTATGCGTTATTAGCACAGACAGGTTTAGACAATTTGATGGGAGTTTAGAGAGCATGTGGCGGCTCTCGCTCTAAAGATCTGTCTGTGGTCTTTGAGTCTGTGGACGCATGCTGATAAAATGTAGCTCAAAATCCTCTAGTTGATTCAACAGCCATGCAGCCACCAGATGGGTTTGGGGAACTGGGGGACCTGTGCGATGTCCTGTGAACACACTTTTATAAACTGATTGTATCTATTTTATTATTCACCAATGAGTAAGGAATTTCTGATAAAATATCAGGAAAATTATACAGCTCAATGATAATAATTTCTAACCTGAGTTCATACGTCTTGTAACTGGCCACACCCTGTGAAATGTTCAAACCAAATACTTCAAATACAAATATGATCACTGACTGAGTATATTTAAAGATTATCTATGATATCAGGAGGTCATCAACTTGTAGTATAAGAGCCTTTTTCTTGTTTGCCATTGTAGTTGTATAAATGTAATTTCTCATGCTGCAGATTACTGTTAGATCACCCTGTCATATTTTGTTTAAATATTCTGTACACTATTCTCTACACTACAAGAGGAAGTCTGCAGATGTGTAGTAGCCTACCTAAATCTGTCTCTGGAAAATATTATTCTTCAGCAAGTAACCTTGAGCTAGTACAACATTTCTGTGTTCATATGTGCAGTATTTATTCGGTTTGAGAAATCCCAAGATATCTGGGGCGTTCAAGGGAAACTCGGCAGGGATTAGATATTATCATCGCTTCATAAAAATTGCTCTAATATGCCTTCCACATTTTTAGAATCAGAATCAGAATTCCTTTATTTGTCCCACAAACGTGAAGACACAGACAGTAATATTACAATAAACAATAATAATAGTAAAAAGACTATAGACTCATAAACATAATATTGTACAATATGAACAGTATAATTATAAACAGTGTGGCAGTCTATTGTTATTTATAAATATAAAATATTGGTATGAAAATTGCCCAGTTACTGCAAACCAACATGAGAAATTAGTTATGTATAGAGTTTGTAATGCATTGTGCACAGTGAGGTCTAGTGGGAGCAGTGCTAGTTGTAGAGTCTGACAGCAGCAGGAAGGAAGCACCTGTGATACCGCTCCTTCACACCTTAGGGGTGTATCATCACTGAAGGTGCTGCCCATAGTGATCTGCAGGGGGTGGGACTCCTGCACCAACAGTGATGACAACTTATCCATCATCCTGCTCTCTTCTACAACTGCACTGGGTCAAGAGGGCATCCCAGGATGCAGCTGGCCTTCTTGATAAGTTTATCAAGTCTCTGCCGAGATGCTGCTGCTCCAGCAGACTACTCCATAGAAAATGGCTGATGCCACCACAGAGTCATAGAGAAAAGTCAGGAGTGCCCCCTGCACTCCAAAGGACCTGAGCTTCCTCAGAAAATACTGTCTGCTCTGACCTTTCATGTATGTAACTGCAGTGTGATCAGTCCAGTCCAGTTTATCGTTCATGTGAACACCCAGGTACTTGTAAGATGTTACCATCTCAATGTCCGTTCCCAGGATGTTCACCTGTGTGCAGGGTTGTTTGTGGCTGCGGAAATCCAACACCAGCTCTTTGGTCTTCCTGGTGTTGAGCTGGAGGTGGCTCTGCTGGCACCAGTCCACAAAGTCCTTATTGTGTTCTCTGTAGGCTCTGTCGTCCCCATCCCTGATGAGGCCGACAATAGCAGAGTTGTCAGAGAACTTCTGTAGATGGCGGTGGGGTGATTTGTGGGAGAAGTCTGCAGCGTACAGGGTGAACAGGAAAGGGGTCAGGACCGTTCCCTGTTGAGCCCCCTTACTGCAGATTATTGTGTCTGACACATGGTCTCAAGTCCTCACAGGGGTTGGTTGTCTGGTCAAACTTATTGAAGAACAGGTTCAGGTCATACGCCCATGTTTGATCCCCGGCAGCCTGAGAGTCTGGTTTCCTCTGTCCTGAAATTGTTTTAAGGCTTTTCCAGACTCCACTGACATTTCTCTGCTGCAGCTGGTTCTCCATCTTCCTCCTGTAACTGTTCTTCCCCTCTCTGATCTTCTTCCTCAGCTCCTTCTGCTCAGCCTTCAGCTCCTCCTTGTTGCCTGACCTAAAGGCCCTATTTTTCTTATTAAGGGGAGCCTTTATGTCAGGATTAATCCAGGGTTTGTTGTTTGAAAAACACTGTACAGTCCTGGTGGGTACAGTGTTATCAACACAGAAGTTTATGAAGTCCGTTATGCAGTCTGTTAAGCTCTCGATGTCCTCCCCATGTGAAACACACAGCTCTTCCCACACAGTTGAGTCAAAGCAGTCCCTCAGAGCCTCCTCAGACTCCTCAGTCCATGCTTTAACTGTGCGGGTTTCCACTGTTAACAAGGGGATTGTAAACAGGCAGGAGATGCACCAGGTTGTGGTCAGATCTTTCAAGGGGAGGGAGGGGGGATGAGTTGTATGCCACCTTGCTGTTGGCATAAAATAAGTCCAGTGCTTTATTGTCTCTGGTGTGGCAGGTGACATATTGTGTGAATGTGGGCGGAGTGGAGGACAGAGAGGCATGATTGAAGTCCCCAGAGATAAGGAAGTGGGCCTGTGGGTGCTGGGTCTGCAGTGAGCTCGTGACTGAGTGGAGGACATCACAAGCTGCATCAGCATTAGCAGAGGGGGGGATATACACAGCGAGCACAATCACCTGTGTTGTATCATATTTGATACGCACGTTTCTGAGACCTCTATCTTGTCAACATAATCAATACTTTCCTTAAAAACCTGTTGTATATCACCTGATACCTGTATTCTGCCCACTAGTGGATAATCATTCCACTGCAGGCGGTGGAAGGACTTTTTTTGGCTTTCTCAAAATGGCCGCTCTCATTAAATCATTTTCACAGTTTTTTCAAGAAAATCTTTGCTAATTTTCAAGAAGTTACAGTAGGAATAACATTTATATTGTTACTAATTTTTTTAAGTAAATATGTTATGTATTGAATCAATGCATAATCACTCAGTGATTCATTATTTATATTACAGTTAAACTGTGTTAAAAATGTGTGTATCAAATTTGATACTGCAGGTATTTATCTCTGGATGGTCATGTCACATTTTTGTCAGGTAATCTACATCAATCCTACCACAATGCAACCACACACTATTTTGCAACCAGTGCACCAGCAATCACCTCTCACATGCCTACTGTGAAGGTGTAAGGTGCATCTTTGCCCAGACAAGGACCGAAACTGTTCTTGTGCCGACCACAAAGTGAAAAAAAATGGCTGTGAAAAGTTTTATGTATAAAAAAAACAATGAGAGAAACTGCCTAAGATGTTCTATATTTTCAAAATGTTATTTGCACAATTTGATTTGTATCTAAAATCAACATTGTTGTGAGCAAAAAGTTGTCAACAACGCCCAATGTATCAAATGTGATACAAAAAAAATCTCATAAACAAAATGATATAGAAAAAAAATTGGAACTGATTTCATTAAAAGGTTTCATAAACATCTCAGTTCCAAAAAATTTGAATTTTCTGACAATGTTTTGATGGGTCAGGCTTTACAGGGTTAAAAACAGTAAGAAAAAAAAAAATGGAAAAAAGACGAAAAAACCTCTAAGGTGAGGAAGCAGTGACAGGCCATCCATGCTGGGCCATCTGGACACTATGCTCCATAACAACTGCTTCTCAGTCAAAACAGCTACAGAAACCCCTGTCCTGTCCTTTGCGTAAATACAAAAAAAATTAGCAAATGTTTTTAGCCATATTCGCAACATTTTCACTGTGGCAAAAAATAAATTTGCTCATAGATTTCCACACACCGGTCGGCCATGGTCAAGCAGTAATCTAACAGCAAGAGAAATTACATTTATATTACTACAATGACAAACAAGAAAACAGCTCTTACACTTTAAGAATTTGTCCCGATACCACTGACGATAGTCACGTCAGCAGCTCAGATAAGTGCTGCACATGCAGTTTTTTTCCTTCCTGTTAAATCACTAATTACCTCAGCCATATTACTTTCACTTTCATGTAGTACTGTTGTTTGGTAACAGTTTGCGGTCTGCTTGGAACAATTATGTGTCTCTGAATTTTTGTGGATTTTTTTTTAATGGAATTTCCAAATTAAAATCTTTAAAAAGGCCTCTTCTCTTTCTGCCTCATTTAAAAAGGAAAGATGTATGCTGTTTAGGTATGTGGTTTTTGAGATGTATGTTTTCTTGCTAGACAACAGGTGTCTGCACTGGAGGCTTCAACTTACCACACCACACAAGTAGAATATTGGACCAGGATTGGATATTAAACTAATAGTCAGTCAGTCAGTCAGTAATAATGCTCGTAGGCCTTCCTCTTACAATCAGGTTTTCAGAAAGCACATCTACACTTTGAACAGATGAATGTAAAAATAGGCTTCTAGTGTCAAACTCTGCACATACATCGTTCTACACAGTGAAGTTTAAACATAAAACTGGAGGGTCAGTTTTAACTGGAGGAGGACAAAAATGTAAATGTAGCTTAAAAAAAAGTTTAACTGTACATTCACTACTTTGTCATCCTCTCTCAACTGACTTCACACATTGAAAATAAATAATTGCTCTCTCCCTCTGTTATGGCAACTCTTGCGTACAAAAAAGTTCTAGAATCGTCAGAGTAGTTTCTGAGGAGGAGGTCTACGACTCACTAAATACTCGCGGAGATGTTTCCAGTTCCAACAAAAAAGGTTTCGAATTTATTTACATAAACAGAAATATCCTCCGGGTTGACTTCAAACCATAAGCAAATCAAAAATGTAATTTAGCGGTTGATAAACTGTTTCACTCCTCACTCCTTCAACACAAAAGGCAGACAAAAGGCCAAACCAGCTGTCCTCTCTCCTTGATCACAGGAGGAGGATGGCCTGACTAGGAGGAGGGGTCTGAGCAACAAAAACAATCATAATAAATAGTAGTTCAATATAGTACAATATACATTCTGAATAGTTATCATTATCATTATCATTATTTTATGCCATTACCATATATCATTTTTCAGATAATTAATACAAAGAATTAATAGGCTCCAACACCCTCCTCAACATACCCAGGCAACATTTCACTTTGCACAGTGGCCATTATTTTGGTGTGAATGCCTGTAAAATGATAACAAGCTGCCGACACTATATGTTCCATATTGTCATGTCCAAGATGGTTTTCAACTTCTAAAAGTGTCTCCACCCATACTGCCTATTCGGGAAAGAGTATTTTGAATACTGACTTTGTGACTTCTTGATCCGTAAAATATTGCTCTGTTTATTTCTTCAGCATTGCAATAAGAGAAAATGCAAGTGGCTTCTGACATCAGCTACAATCATAACTTGTACAACAGACTAAGTGTAATTGTACAATCCTTTGCAATGTTTTCATCACCCACATTTCTTCCACAAGAAAAAGAAAAGATTGATGGAACGAAACTATGAGGGGCCGTCAGGGACATTATTCAGAATAACCTCTCACACACACACACATGTGAAATGCTTTCACATACACTACTGAAAAATTATTCACTCACACACACTACTAAAACGCTCTCACACATACAAGTGAAATGCTCTTATATACACTACTGAAACGCTCTCATACATACAAGTGAGTGAAACGCACTCACACACACTACTGAAACGCTCTCACACACACTACTGAAACGCTCTCACACATACAAGTGAAACGTTCTCACACATACAAGTGAAGCGCTCTCACACACACTACTGAAACGCTCTCACACGTACAAGTGAAACGCTCTCACACATACTACTGTAACGCTCTCACACACACTAGTGAAACGCTCTCACACATACAAGTGAAACACTCTCACACACACTACTGAAACGCTCTCACACATACAAGTGAAACGCTCTCACACACACTACTGAAATGGTCTCACACATACTACTGAAACGCTCTCACACATACAAGTGAAACGCTCTCACACACACTACTGAAACGCATTCACACACACTACTGAAACGCTCTCACACACGCACAACATTTTGCAAAAACTATTGAAAAGCTTTACCACATACTAGTAATATGTGCTCATGCACACAGCTGAAATGCTCTGATATAGAATTGTAAACTATAACAGTTCAGAAGTGAATATTAAAATTATAGATAAACAGGAAGGCCTTCCTGTCATATGACGCAAACAGGAGGACTCCACACAGGGAAGTGCATGTGCTTTTGCTGAGTTTGAAGTACTTCAACCCTTGCTTCAACCACAATGTATGTTCATCTGCTATTCTTTGTTTTTCAAATCCAAGCTTTATTTTTTGAAGTGAGAGGCAATGAGGAGCAATTTCCATCAGGAGAGGATTTATAGAGAGCTCAATGAGGATACTCAAACTCTATCTGCATTTCTTGCTCTGTGTGATCATAGGGATGTCGGAAACCTTCTAGGATCATTGTATGGATGCTTTCGCAACTTGCTGCTTGAAAGTGAGGCCAGACAGCGATCCACTGAAGTGACCACAAATTTGGCACCTCCAACAACCTTGACTGGCCATCCAGGACGGCCCAGATACAGCATAGCCACTGAACAGATTTCTCACTGTGTGTCCATCGGTATGTCATGGCAGAGAATTGCATCATGCTTTGGAATTAGTCGAAGAACACTATACAGACACAGACAAAGAGGAGTGGGAGGGAGTTGAGCCATTAAGGTATTCTGTATTGTCAAATCAAAACCTGAACAGAGTTGTAACTCATATACTACACTTCAAATGCAGGTGAAGCATACATAGTTGGAAGCCTGAGATCGCGTGGCTTAAGGATTCAGCGCTGGCTAGTGTTGTGTCGGTCGCGAACGTGTCGTTCGAAAGAACGAATCTTTTGAGTGAACGAAGTGAACGGAATCACTTCAAGGAACTGATTCGTTCCTTTCTCAGTTCAGTTGAGCTCAGCAGCGAGCATGCCGGCCGGGAGTGGAACTGCCTAACATGATTCTCAGCAGGACGTGAATCACGTTCGCGAACGTGATTCACGTTCTTAGCAGGTCGTTCGCGAACGACTGATTCACTCATGATTCGCGTCGCTGAGGATGTGAATCTCGTTCACCTACTGTGCTGAAAGTGGCGCTGTGTCACTCACTCACTCCCTCAGGGCAGAGGAGTGGGAGAGGAGAGATTCACCTTCAGTAATCATACTGCTAAAACTAGCGCTGTGTTGCTAACATCAGTGTAGCATCATGTTAAGTGCTTTTACACAGTAAAACAGTATAAGTCACTCACGTTCGCGAACGTTATTCTCAGCAGGACGGGAATCACGTTCGCGAACCTGATTCACATCTTCAGCAGGTCGTTCGCGAACGTGATTCACGTTCTCAGCAGGTTGTTCGCGAACGACTGAGTCACTCATGATTCGCGTCGCTGAGGACGTGAATCTCGTTCACCCACTGTGCTGGAAGTGGCGCTGTGTCACTCACTCAGGGCAGAGGAGTGGGAGAGGAGAGATTCACCTTCAGTAACCGCACTGCTAAAATTAGCGCTGTGTTGCTAACAACTGTGTAGCATCAAGTTAAGTGATTTTACTGTGCACAGAGGACACTTTCACCGTGTAATAATGTTAGTGCATGTATACCACTCAAAGCAGCGCTGCGTCTCCCGCGAATGATTGTATACTATAGTCCGTGAACGCACCGTCCCTCAGTAAGTGAACGTGAACCTCAGGGCTGAATCACGAATTGAATGACGGATCATTTGGCTGTTTATCAGTTCAGGGAGTTGGAGAGCACTGAACGATTCGGTGAACGAATCTTTTGAACTAATCATTTTAATGAACTGATTCTGACTGTACTGAATCTCTACAGTACAGTAAAAAGAACTGCCGTTCCCATCACTAGCGCTGGCGGGTCAGCCAGAGCCTGCATCAAGTGGATCCTATTGGGCGATCATTTAGACGTTGTCTTGCTATACATCGAAGAGTCTATTGTGTTCAGGCCCCTAACCAATTATGGTAAGTAAATGTTATGTATAAGGAAAACAACTACATATATACATATGTATGTGTGTGGCACACATCACACATATACATATATATAGATATGTGTGTGTGTGTGTGTGTGTGTGTATAAATATGTGTGTGTATATATGTATATACACACATATGTATACATATATATATCCATACATACGTGTATATACATATATACATATAGTTTTAAGTATATTTTCTTCCGAACAGGCATCTTGACGGCAACCACAAGCTGGTGAGGTTGCGGATGGTCTTTCATGGCTGTGTGGATGGCTTCAGCCGGACTATTATATACTTACGGTGCTTGTCCAACAACAGAGCCTCAACCGTGTTGTCACTATTTCTAGATGGAGTACAGAACTTTGGCTTGCCTTTAAGGGTCAGATGTGATCATGGTATGGAAAATATAAATGTTGCCTGTTTTATGTTGGAAAGAAGAGGATTGAACAGTGTTATTACAGGTGTATATTTAACTTCATGGAGGAACAGGGTGTACTGGATTCACTGAATGAACTACATTTATTTTGTCTGCATTATGTTTATTTACCAAGGATTGAAAGAGCAGTAACAGAATTCGTCAATCAGTGAAACAACCATGGCCTCTCTACACAAGGGGGGCAGACACCTCTTCAGCTGTGGCATTCAGGTGTCATTCATAATGCAGGAATCCATCCAGCTATAAACAGCATTTTTGATGCCGATAACTACTATGGCATTGATGAAGAAGGGCCATTACCTGAACTTCAAACCAGTAATAATGTTGTAATTCCAGACATAGATGTAACCATTAATGAGACCACAATGAACATTATTCAACAAGTGAACCCATTTGAAAATGATGGGAACCATGGAATAGATGTTTTTTCTTCACTTCTGCACTTTCTTCAGTGAATAACATGGGAATTGTTAAAATGTTTTCTTCACTTGTGCAGTGTATTCTGTGAATTAAAGTTTTGTTAAAACATTGTAAAACATTTTAAGAAAAACAAATGAACATGTTATACAGAGCATATGTTCAGCTTAATTGTTTAAATTTCAACTGTCTAAACAAGTTTATGTTAAAAGAAAGTTTGGTATGAATATGAAACGTGCCATTAGTAATCTGATTAGTATCAGTGAATATGTTTTAAAACATAGGTTGACTGAGTCAACTGACTTGTGGTGAAACTATATAAAATACAACAGTTATATTGCATACAGCATTCAGAAATGAAACTAATAACTCTCTTTAAGTAGACAACAACTACCTTTCTTCAAAAAACAGACTGAGATGAGC
Source organism: Diplodus sargus (assembly GCA_903131615.1). Classification (NCBI taxonomy): domain Eukaryota; kingdom Metazoa; phylum Chordata; class Actinopteri; order Spariformes; family Sparidae; genus Diplodus; species Diplodus sargus. Next base: position 23,401 of record CAEMYA010001279.1, read on the forward strand.
GGAAAGGTAGAGACAGAGAAAGTGAGACACAGACTGAAAAAAAACAAAGGTGGTAAGACACATGTAGTGGCAACTTGTGCAGTTAACACATGTGTTGGCAAGAGGGAACATTGATGTAGAGAAGCCATCATCTCCTTTGTAAATGAACTGGACAGAAGGAGTTGGGGAAAAGCAGATAGGTGGTACCACAGATGCTCCAGTTGTGAAGGTCAATATCTTCTCTAGTTTGGATGGCCCTTGTTCTTCTGTAAAAACAAAAATATTATCAGTGGTAGTTGGTACAATTAATGTATATGTGTATAATCTCTCAAGCAATTAACATCAGCTGACGCTGAATAAATTGTCCAGTAAGAGTATTTCACTTCTCAAAACCAAAGCGTATAAAATCTGAAAGCCTCTTATAGAAATACATTTATAACAGGTCTTTCATCTTTGAACATTCACAGGTTGCTTCGTGATAATGTTGAAAAAAATAATGATACTAAAAAAAACAGATGCATTGGTTTATTTGACCATTAAACCATTAATTACCTTCTGCATTTTGGAGATAGTCCCTCCAGAAAGTAACAACCATCTGCTCAGCAGCTCTCTTGATGCTCCCTTCTGGAGAGAGACGAATGCTGAAAAGATAATCCACCTGGTCAGCAGTCAGTGTATTTGGCTCATAGCAGAACAGGGGTCAAAAGCTGTCTAGATGTTGTCTTATTTGGTCCAGAACCCCAAGAGTTTTCAGTCCTTCACAGAATCTGTACAAACAACACGGAATAATTGTACAATCCATAATTCACTTGTATACTGTCAAATTGTCCCTTGGTTTTATACAAACATAATAGATTTTGTGAAGCTAGTCTTACACCTTGTTGGTCAATGGTTACAATTATTACTCCTTTTGAGACAGATAGATAGATAGATAGATAGATAGATAGATAGATAGATAGATAGATAGAAATACTTTAATGATCCCAGACTGGGAAATTATTTTGTTACAGCAGTAGTGGGTCCACAAATAAAACACTTCGTAAATAACATAAATAGAATCCAATATATACATAGTGAATATATACAGTGCACAGTGTGCGATAAACAATAAACAATAATAATATATACAACAAAACAGTAGAGAGACCAGAGTTCTGTGTCAGGCAGAGGTGAGAGAGTTGTTGTATAAAGTGATGGCTTGTGGCAGGAAAGATTTCCTGTATCTGTTGCTACGACAGCGAAGCTGAAGCAGCCTTCCGGAGAAGGTGCTCCGCTGTCTGACC
>CAEMYA010001279.1:27835-39648 GCA_903131615.1 Diplodus sargus
GGCGGCTGAGCTGGGGGGCTATAAGCAAGCCCACACCAGCTCGCCGCCTCTCACCGCGGGCAACTCCAGAGTAGAAGAGAGTCCAGCCTCTCTCAAGGAGTTGGGTTCCAGAGCCCAGGCTGTGCGCGGAGGTGAGCCCGACTATTTCTAGCCGGTACCGCTCAACCTCACGCACCAGCTAAGGGCTCTTTCCCCCCCAGCGAGGTGACATTCCATGTCCCCATGGCTAGAGTCACCCATATCCCTCTGCACCGGCCCCTTCTGAACCCTCCCGTGAGTGGTGAGCCCACGGGAGGACGGGCCCACGTTGCTCGTTCGGGCTGCGAGCCCCAACCCCAGGCCTGGCTCCAGGGTGGGGCCCCGGTGACGCCGATCCGGGCGACGTGCACGTGAGAACTGTTTTTTATACATGAAAATCATTCTGAAATAAATATGGATTGTAGGCTATTTTCATTTTATAACTCTGTTTTAACCCCTTTGAAAATAATGGTGAATCATCTGGCATTAGCATTACTGTCTTCTGAAGGCTGTCACAAGGCTCAGATTTTAGGATTTATTTAAGCCATAATAGTGGGGCGGCTTAGCTGAAAAATCGTGTGATAAAAGCATGAAATTTGGTACAGTTAAGGCCAAAGGCAGTCTGAAAAAAATTGGATATCGGGCCATCGTGAATTTTTAACATGACGGCCGTGGTGGCCATTTTAAAAATGGCCGCCACTGACTACAGTATTTAGATCAATTTTCATATTTGCATGGAATAAAATATGATGTTGATGATCTTGTTAGTTACATTTATTTACCATACCTAGTTTAAGGAAGTTTATACGTGAAGAATACATAAATCAATAAAAATTCAAGATGATTGCCACGATCAGCATGAAACATTGTGATTGTAATAATTTTTTTTATATTGTATATCAAATGGTCGATCTCCATAAATAATTATACATTTTATCGTGCAGAAATAAAATCTGCAATGTGTAATTGCCCAGAATCTTCCTTTGTCCTCACAATTCAAGATGGCCACCATTTACGTGCAGATATTACACACAAATGTAAGTGGTGCTAGTTAAAATTAGCTAAAGAGAATTGAGTTTAATTTAAATATTTTTCCTTAAACTTCACAAATACCTAAGTCTCAAAAATAGTGACATGTTGATGTCACCTTCAAGTCCTTCAATTCATTGGAAAGATCAGATATGACTTGAGAATTTCAACATGCCTTGAGTTAGGCTTACAACTAGATAAATAAAACGTATTTTAAAACTTGTTTTGTTATCACAATTAGCTCACAACTAGATAAAATAAACTTATCTAAGAAAAACCCTTATTTTTCCCCCATTGACACCCACATAAATAGTTAACATGCTAATGTGCTAATACCACGTTTCAAATGGTGGACTGCTGTCCTCACCAAGCCACCCCTTGCTGATCTGTCCTCAATTTCTCCATGCACACATGAGGAAGCTGACCCTCGGATGCTGTGACATGTGGCCCATGCAGTACAAAATGGTCACCAGAAAATTATAATCCAAACTGTTGATACCGATGTTGTGGTTCTAGCTGTAGCAGCAGCTCAAGATCTAAAAGCAAGGGATGAGCTTTGGTTGGGATTTGGTACTGGAAAGAGTACAATACCTAGCAGCCCATTAAATCTCAGCTGCACTTGGGCCTGAGAAGCCACATGCTCTTCCAGTGTTTCATGCTTTGACTGGCTGTGACACAGCATCAAGCTTTGCTGGGCATGGGAAAAAGACTGCATGGGCTGTGTGATTGAAAGGTTCATAATCCTGTTCTATGATCGAACCAGCACATCCACAGACATAGACCAAGCTAGGAGGATGCATTTTGCAAAGAGGCACAATGTGCAGTCAATCCCTCCAACAAAGGCTGCCCTAGAGGAGCATGTTAAGAGGGCAGTCTATCAAGGAGGCCATGTATGGGGTCAGATGCTGGAGTTAGCACCAGAGTGTCCTTCTCCTTAAAGATGGGGCTGGTCAAAGGCATCTGAGGGTCATTATGAACCATTTTGGACATGACTGCCTGATGCAGGCCAGTCCAGCTATGAACTTATCTCCTGCAAATGTAAGAAGGGTTGTGTTAAGCAGTGTGAGTGCAAAAAAGCTACCTTAGACTGCACCTCTCTGTTACTGTGAAGGGGATCAATATAGTGTCCCATATGTGATTGACCACCAGGTTGGTGAGTGTGACTACTTGGTTAAGACTCCAGATCGTAAACGAAAGGCGCGCTTATGCCATGTAAACTTGTTGAAACCTTACCGCGAGAGGGACCAGCCCATGCTCTCGGATGTGAAAACTGTTGCTGTGTTGAACACTTCAATTCATGTAGATGAAGACACTGTCGTTGTTTTGGAGGACAGTGATGGTGTTCCAGAGGATTTTAATGTTACTGTTAGTCCAGAATTTTCTCAGGGTAGGTTGCCAAATTCTAAAATGTTGACTAACTTGGATGTCCATCTTTCTCATTTGGATTCTCCAAAACGTTCTGACAGCGCTGAGTTGATTGATAAGCATCCTGCCCCGTTCTTCGATGTGCCGACACGCAAAAGGGTTCTTCAGCATCGATGTAGGTGATGCTGCTCCTATTAAGCAGCATCCTTACAGAGCGAATCTTGTTAAGCGACAGCTTTTGCGTAAGGAAGTAGATTATATGCTACAACATGGCATTGCTGAACCTAGTGCTAGCTCACGGAGCTCCCCGTGCCTGCTTGTTGGGAAGTCAGATCATACACTCCGTCTTTGCACTGACCTTCGCAAGGTTAATTCTGTTACCAAGCCTGATTGTTACCCTCTTCCCCGACTGGATGATTGTATGGACAGGGTGGGATCTGTAGTTTTTGTTACCAAGCTAGACCTTCTAAAAGGTTACTGGCAAGTCCCTCTAACTGACAGAGCTTGTGAAATCTCTGCTTTTGTGACACCAGACGATTTCTGTCAGTATACTGTCATGGCTTTTGGGATGCAGAATGCACCAGCTACGTTTCAGTGTCTGGTAAATAAAGTATTGAAGGGAGCTGCAGATTGTGAAGCCTAGCTTGATGATGTGGTGATTTACAGTTCTTCCTAGTCTCGGCATGTAGCTCAGCTGGAAGAGGTGTTCAACAGGCTAGCTGTTGCCAATCTGACCTTGAACTTAGCCATGTGTGAATATGGACAGGCCACCACAACATATTTGGGAAAAGTGGTTGGTCATGGAAAGGTTTGTCCCATTGAGGCCAAAGTCAAGGCCATTGTGAATTTTGGTGTGCCCAGTTCCAGGCGTGACTTGAAACATTTTCTTTGACTAATCTGCTTAGTCCTAAGTTTCCTTTTGTTTGGACAGAGATGTGTCAGTTCGCCTCTGAGAGCCTGAAAGCACTGTTGGCTAGTGCTCCTGTTCTTGCTGCCCCTGACTTTAGCAGGCCTTTCAAACTCTGCAAGTCCTCCACAATTGACCCCATGTTTGGACAGTTACTATTGTCAGTTAGGCCTATCTTGCATTGTGAGCTTCCAAATAGACTAAATACTATAGTTGCCACCTGAATTCCTTATCACAAAAATGTGTGATTTGATCCCAATATCGTTCATATCACAGGAATCCATGCAACTTTGAAGCAGTAACGATTTTCAAACCAGTCATGGTGGCCATCTTGAAAAAAAATCAGCCATCTTGAAATTGATTTGTATAATTAAATGGGTAAATAAATAAATGTAAAAAAGGTAAATAAATGTAGCTAACTATATGATCAATATCATACTAGAAAAATTGCATTTCCTGCGAAAATACAGTGTGAATGCTGAAGCGAAATCTGCTGAATGTACTGCCGAAAAGCTCAAAAAGCTGAAAGCTGAAATGCCAGAAAAGTTGAAAGGGCTGAAAAACTGAAAAGCTGAAAAAGTTGCAAAGTTAAAGGCTGAAAGAGCTTAAAAAGTTGAACATATTGCTAGCTGAACAGTTTCTGGAGCTGAATGTATGAAAAAGCTAAAAAGGCTGGAAAAGCTGAAAAGGCTGGAAAAACTGAAAAGGCTGAAAAGCTGAAAAGGCTGAAAAGTTAAAGGCTTAAGGAGTTGAAAAAGTTGAACATTTTAATTGCTGCTGTTGCTTAAATGTTTGAAAGAGCTGAAAAGGCAGAAAGGTGAATATCTGGAAAGGATAAAAAGCTGTAGAGTAAGAGGGCTGGAAAAGGTTAAAATATTTTTTAAAAAGCTGAAAAGGTGAAAAGCTGTAGAGTAAGAGGGCTGGAAGGGGTTAAAATGGTGAAAAAAGGCTAAAAACTTGAAAAGGTGAAGGCTGAAAGAGCTTAAAAGGTTGAAAAAAGGATGAAAAGTGTGTGTGAGAGCGTTTCACTTGTATGTGTGAGAGCGTTTCAGTAGTGTGTGTGTGAGCGTTTCACTTGTATGTGTGAGAGCGTTTCAGTAGTGTGTGTGTGAGCGTTTCACTTGTATGTGTGAGAGTGTTTTAGTAGTGTGTGTGAGTGAATAATTTTTCAGTAGTGTATGTGAGAGCATTTCACATGTGTGTGTCAGAGGTAATTCTGAATAATGTCCCTGATGGCCCCTCATAAGAAACAGTGTATAAAACCCTTTAAATTGTTGGTAATTTCAAATCTTAAAAAGAGTTGAAAGTTTGAAAGCATTTCCCAGCTCCTTTCAAAAGCCCTAAAACTATTCATTTTATCACACATACATCCAGCTAAAACCAGGCTTTTAGCAAGTTGACTATTCAACGCAAGAAAATAGTTCTCTGATTGGAGAATCAGACACGCAGCATGAGTAACTGAAACTACAGTGGAATTTAAGGTACTATGTCATGTGTATTCACTCAGGTTGGATTTGTACATCAGCTAAAACACATCTGTGGATGCTGACAATCACTGTTGGAGTGGCATGCTTAACCTACCATGGCAGAGACATAACCACAGATCAGAGGCAGAGCAGCAGAGGGGCATGTTATTTAGTATGACTAAATGCTACAGAGGGAACGCAACAGGCATTTCTCTGGGTAGCATGATGTTTCACCTGCGATCACTCGATTTGCTCTTTTGCCTCAATTGAAAAAACACGGTAATGATCTGCCTTGCATCCTGGTTGGTTACTGTTATTGATTTACAGGTTATTCTTATTCTGTCAAGGAGGACAAAAGATAACAGGTCTGACCAGCATGCTAGTAGAATAACAATGGCAGTCTGAATGTACCCTAACTGAGGGAATAAATGTCCATTACCTTTCATTTCACAATTCCCAAGCTTCATAGCTAATTGGACACACACAACTACAAACAAACCTAACAAACCATATTTAAACATTATCAATAAATAACTCAAACAACATTGACTAGGGGTGCGGGAAAAATCGATTCACATAAGAATAGGGATTCTAATCATCCACAATTCTGAATCGATTCATAAACTTCAAAAAACGATTTTTTTTAGATCGGAATAGAGTTGGATAGAAGTGTACCCTTTGAGGTGGCATATTGGCGGACCAGGATAGACCCCCAATTTACCGGCTTCTGTCTAAATCCGCGGACCGAGCCGCAAAAAGGAGAGTCAAATTGGCGGCTTGCTGCCCAGTATATAAGCGGCTATTAACTATGCAAACAAGGGCAGCCAGGCACTGCAGGCACAATGTCAAACAGAAGTGCTCAAAAAGAAGGTGCAGGTCATAACATCCACACACAGTGTAGCCAGCACCTTCCTTCCAAGCAGAGAGACGGCACCTTTTTCAAAACCCATATTCATCTAGTCATCTAGTCACTAGTCATCTAGTCAAACACACTCTTTAAGGGCTTGCTTTTTTCGTTCTGCAGCAGATTGCGCTATTAAAGTTGTGCTGTTGTGCATTTCATGGAGGAAGTTCTCATTTCTTATATAGCTTAATGTGACCATAGATGTAGCCTTTTGTCTTAAGTTTGCCTTTGTGTGATTGCATCATTGGAATGAGTTTAATTAAAAATCACATTATCGTATACAAACTGTATTGTTTTGATGCCATAATTTGCCTTAACACACTATGCATTGTAGCCTATCAGTTTTTGAATCGAGAATCGTTTGAATCGAAAACGTTTGAATCGAGAAACGGTTGAATCGAGAAACGATTTTGAATCGAATCGTGACCCTAAGAATTGGAATCGAATCGTGAGACGCCCAAAGACTCACAGCCGTAACATTAAGAGAGAAGGAGAAAATGACTTAAAGTGAAACTCTGGCCTATGTGTAGAGAGCCTGGTGATACTACGAGCAAAGTTTCATGTTGTGTCGAGCCTTCTTAGTGTTTAAAAAGTAGCGATTTTGATGCTAGCATAAAAGTGCCCCATGCACTTCAATTGAAAATGAGTTTGGGCCGAAAAAAACAAAAATACAGTCAATCTTAAAAGTGCCCCTTTCTTTACACAAAGGTTTGACTCATATACATTCACAAAAAAAGCCTAGGTTGCATTTTGGCGAGAGTTTCACTTTAATTTTAGTTAACAATGTAACACCTGTGGTTGCACAGGTAGAACCTACAGTACACCCCCCAAACGAAAGTCCATTGCACCCCTGTGTTGAAGGAAACGCAACTGCTGTCTGGATTCTTAGTATTAGTAATTAGTTACATTCATTCAAATCAAGGAACTTCTACATGGATGGTATACATATGATGTGACAGACTATTGAGAAACAACCATAGGACTATCACCTAGGAGTGACCAGAGTCTAAGCACTACACTCAGAAGGGGTTGTGGTAGCTTGTTCCATCCTGTACAGAGACACTGTCAAACAAGCGAGAAGACCCACCACATTACTCGGACCTGAGAGCCAGTTTCTCGGGCTAAAAACTTACCAGTGCTGTTACACCCGCAGTGGGCCTGGTTCTGGGCCCTCGTCGGTAAGTTTCTCCTCTCTGCCCGGTTGAAAAATCCGCTCTTCTTCACTGCTGTGGGCTCCTACCTGGACCCATCCGCCGAAGTTCCCAAGCTGAAAACTGAACTGCGATCCATTGAGCGGCTGAGCTCAATCACCGCTCAATCACTCAATCACCGCTCAATCACCCAACTTCTTCACCCCACTGGAGCAGTTATCTGAGCTACCTGAGCTACCGGCTACATGCTCACGCTCTGCTCCAGAGCAACCAGTCCTGCCAAACTCCAGACGCAGAAAGCGTTGCACCCCTCCAACTAGCCCACTGATGTCCCAGGGTAAACGTCCAAGGTGTTCATCCCCTTCATCGGGATCCTTCTCAGAGAACTGGCCTCCTCTCCCTGCCCCGCAGCCATTGTTCCCACGGCCTAACGTGGGTCCGATACTCTTGACGCTCAATGATGAAGTCATCTGTGCAGGTGACTCTAATCCCTCTTCTACAGCTCCGGATAGCCTTGGCTCCTCCCATCTGTCTCTGTCCCCGAAATTGTCGGTTTATGACAATGGCTGTAAGAATCAACCCCCTGAAATTCTTATAATCGGTGACTCTATCATCAGAAACGTGCATCTCCCTGGCTCTATCACTTGCTGTCTCTCCGGTGGGGTTACTACTGACTTCATAGAACTGATACCTGTCCTCATTGATCTCCATCCGTCTGTTCACATTGTTCTGTTGCACACCGGCACAAATTATGTCATGTCCAGACGCTCCTTCGAACTTTACCATGATCTTGAGTCGCTGATTCACACTGTTGAAAGCCTTGGGAAGAGATGTGTTCTCTTCCTACCTTGCTCAAAAGCTCAGAGCGTTTTAGTCGACTTTTTAGTCTGCAGACGTGGATGCAGAACTTCACCACTGCAACAGGTGTGGGTTTTATTAACAATTTTAATTTTTTTGGACTGAGCATGACCTCTTCAAACCTGATGGTTTACATTTGAATAGGAAAGGGTCTGAAAGATTAACAAACAATTTGATTAATTTCATTGCTTTTAGTCTGACATGATGCTTTTCCCACCAAGACCCTGCCCAGCACACGTTGTCTTCCTGTCAGAACACTGTCTCTGACAGTGCGGGTCTTGCTGTTTCTTTTAGTGTTTGCACTGTCTCCACTTCTGGTCCCCTTACTCCACCTAGCTCTTTTGCAGCTGCAAAACTTTTGCCTCATACCTCTTTTCGAATATCAATTCCAACTCCTATCTGCTCTCTTATCCCTATTAGAGTTACTGACAGGCATTATATCCTGTCTAAACGCTCTCACTGTCCTCATATCAACAACCCTGATCCCAGTAAAGCTAATCGCACCAGCACTCATGGGAGGGTCATGTCTAACCTAATTAGTATAAAAACAGTCCCTGTCCCTCCAGCTCTTCCCCCTGTCGACCTCAGTTGTGCTTTACTCAACATTAGGTCACTTTCCAGCAAGAAATTTTACATTAATGATTTTATTACTCACTATGGCTTGCATTTCTTTTTTCTCACTGAGTGTTTGCTTTCCTCCACTGCCAGTGCTGTTCTTATTGAGGCGTCTCCCCCTGACTATAGCTTCTTATTCTCCGCTAGGAAAGACAAAACGGGTGGGGGACTTGCGGCTATCTTCTCCAATCAGTTTTCCTGTATGGTATGCTCACTTTAACTTTAACTTTACATCTTTTGAGTACTTGGCCATGCTTATTGGAAACCACCAACATATCCTGGTATTGCTCATTTATAGACCACCCAGGTTTAATCCCATTTTTTTAACTGAGTTCTCTGAATTTTTATCTACCGCTTTGATTAAACATGACAAAATAGTTCTGATTGGTGACTTGAATTTTCACATTAATGATGTTTTGGATTCTAAAGCAACCAAATTTCTAGATCTTCTTTCTAGTCTCAACTTCATCCAACATGTCACTGGCCCCACTCATAATCTTGGTAATACTTAGTCCTAGTCTGTACAAAGGATATTACTGCTGGCCTCCCTTCTATTCTTCAGGTCCCGGTCTCGGATCACCCTTGTGTCTTTTTTAACCTTCTCACGCATGCACAGACTATTCGCTCTGAACCTAACCCTCACTCTTTTTGTCCCATTAACAACCATGTTAAGTCCCTTTTAGCAGATCATTTGCCTGACAAACTTGAGTCATTCTCCAACACGGCTATGTCTGTCAACAACCTCACAGATAGACTAAACAGTGCATTGTTAGTATCACTTGAGTCTTTTGCTCCTCTCAGAACTAGTAGAAGCACTCAAACTAAATCTGTGCTTTGGTTCTCCGACCTCACTCGCTCACTAAAACGGGCTTGCCTTAGACTTGAAGACAAATGGTGCACCTGTAAATCAGAGTCCTCACGCCTCGCCTGGACTCTTAGCTTTAAACGTTATAAACATGCACTTTCTGCTGCCAGATCTTCTTATTTCTCCAACTTGATTGAAACCAATTAGAACAATCATCGGGTCTTGTTTAATACTGTGGCCAGGCTTACACACTCTTCACCTGTTCTGAGCCCTTGTTTTACAGCTAATGATGAAATACAGTTTTTTAATGATAAAACCTCCAAAATAAGGAACAATATCATTAGCCTGCAGCTCTCTAGTACCATGACCGACCAGTGCTCTGTATCTTGGTCCACAAGTTCATTCTCTCAGTTCAAACCCATTTTTGCTGAGGCCTTGGCCTCAATTGTTGCCGCCTCAAAGCCAACAACTTGTTCACTAGATCCCATCCCTTCTGACCTCTTTAAGGAACTTTTTCCTATTCTGAATGCCCCTATACGTGCCATCTTGAACACTTCCCTCTCTGAGGGGTGTGTCCCCATTACCCATAAATCTGCTATCATTAACCCTCTGGGGTCTGGTGTATAATTGGCCGTTTTTGACTATTTTTGATTTTTTAAATTATATTTCACCTTAAAAACTATTTATCTTGCCTTGTTTGGTGTCATTATTTTCAGCACAACCTCACATGTGTGACTGTACAGTTATTTTTTTATTTTGACATACTGTATTAACACAATTGACCTAAAATCACAAAAAACATAAAATCCGAGTAAGAAAAAGTTAGATTTTTTACTGTAAAAACCACAAATATGATGAACGAAACATTTTTATTACTTATAATGCAAATATAAATGTTGTTTACTAAATGTGTGTATAAGTTTTTGAATTTTACAAAGTTATATGTAACTATTTACATTTAAATGCAGGATAGGCAAAAATAAGCCTTGGCTTCAGCCTATTCCTTTTTCGGTTACAGAGCTTGTTTAATTTTTTTTGTGAGAAATTGTTGAGTGCAAGTCTGTATGATAATATTTGCCAGTTGATTGCACATAATTTAAGTATTTTATAGTGTAACCGAAATAAATCTATTCATTCATTCATTCATTCATTCAATGCCTCAGAGTCAGGGCTCCTCAGCTGAATGAAGAGCTGCACTGCCTGCTTCACATTCAGCTTCTCCTCATCGTTTAGACTCATTAAATTAAAAAAAGACTCCACTACACACTAAACACACTTCACTAAACAGTACAGAACACACTAACTATGCACTCCAAACACGTTATATGTCACAAATCTCTCAACTCTCAAAACTCGCGATCTCTGTCGCTGCCTCTGTGACCGACACAGCTGCCTTCACTTTTCCGCACCGTCACTCCCAAATCTTCCCCCTGTCCCCCAGCAACCAGATCACGTGACTTACCAAATAATTTTGTGATTGGCTGGTGTGGTGCCATTTTCTATCAATAGGAACACGTTTTTTGCTTTCAACACTTCCTGTTTGCGGACACGTTCATGAGGAAAGCCCGATTTTACCGTCTCTTCCTGCACCAAATGCCCAGCAAACGTGACGGCAACGTTAGCGAAAAAGCGTGGCGGACATAGTAGATCGTATCTCCGGTTTTACTTGGCCTATTAACACGATTTGAAGGCTGCTTGAACACACGTCAATCGACTCCAGAGGGTTAATCCAATCCTCAAGAAACCCAATAGCGATACACTGGTTCTTGCCAATTATCGACCTGTCTCCACTCTCCCTTTTTTATCCAAAATACTTGAGAGAATTGTTGTTGATCAACTGACTGCCCACCTTTCTGCCAATAATCTCTATGACAATTTTCAGTCGGGTTTCCGCTCCTGTCACTCTACCGAGACTGCCCTAACTAAAGTAGTTAATGACCCACTTGCCACTACTGACTCTGGATTAGCCTCCTTACTTTTAATTCTTGACTTAAGTTCGGCCTTCGATACCGTAGATCATTGTGTGCTTCTACACCAACTGGAGCATTACGTTGGAGTTCACGGGCTGGCGCTCTTATGGTTCCAGTCCTACTTATCTAGAAGAACCCAATGCATTAGTTTTAATAACTCTTTGTCTGAATGCTCTACAGTTACTGCTGGTGTGCCCCAGGGGTCTGTCCTGGGCCCTCTGTTGTTCTGTATTTATATGCTCCCTCTGGGTAGGATAATTGAAGAATATGGTATAAAATTCCACTTCTATGCTTATGACATACAGCTATACATTCCACTACAGCCTAATGACCCCTCCCAAATACAAAATCTGGAAACGTGTAAACCGAATCAAGATCTGGATGAGTCATAACTTACTCATGCTTAACACTGCTAAGACTGATTTGCTGGTGATTAAGCCTAATAATTATAAGTTCTCTTCCGAGAGTCTCTGTCTTAACATTGATGGTTGTTCGATTTCTGAAAGCATGCACATTAGAGACCTAGGTATTATCTTTGATCCAACCTTGACTTTCCAGACTTACATCAAGGAAATCACCAAGAGGGCTTTCTTTCACCTGCGTAATATTGCCAAAAGCGCCAAGGTGGTTATCCATGCCCTTGGGCGCGAGCACAATACACCAGTTTTAAAGTCACTGCATTGGCTCCCCGTCCGCTTCAGGATCGACTTTAAGGTTCTTTTACT
>CAEMYA010001280.1:0-11796 GCA_903131615.1 Diplodus sargus
TTGCTCTTCATTGAGAGTTTTTACTCAAGCCAAATAAATTAGATTCATGCATCAGACAAATGAATTTACCTTATAAATAAAATGCTAAATTTCACACTATTGGCATAATTGCATAATTGTTGGATGTCAGAATTGAAATGAGCCAGAAGGGAAACTGAGAGGTCAAGAAAACCTACAGGTAGAAAATTGAGGCCAAAATGGGACAGAACACTTCAGAGGAGTTTTGAAGTGAGATCAATCTTATACTTAATTATACTACAGTATGTAAATGTGTAATACTGTCTTATTAAATGATATACAGTGTAGTATTTCTGCTATGTTATGAAACATACAAATAATTGTGTCATTAATCAATAGTATGACTCTGTTTTGTACTGTTTGCTGAGTCGGCTGTTCTTAATCACACCACTGTTACTTTACCTGAAAACTCTCTCTTAAGTAGCTGTTGCATAGTTATTTTCTATGAGAATTTCTCTAACTTTGAGTTTTATCTTATCATTTCTCTGTCTCTCTGTTTATTTAAAAACAAACATTCAAACAAACTGATTTTATCACCATATTAATATGTTCATGAGGTCAGTCCTGCTGGTTGCCATCAAACTGTTTAACTCAGCACAGATGTATCACATTATGGACTTCAGTGGACTTTGAGGTTGTAGCAGTTTTACTGGAGCTTTATGATTGAAGCATTTAATCATTTCCTGTGCAGATGCATAACAATTATAAGGTATTACTGTTAATAACTTGAATATTAACACAAATCAGATAAAATAAAATGAAAAACCGTGTAACAAATGGCAAAAAGCACAGGTGTAATTCTGCGCTTGCTTTCCTTTATATTCAGATACAGATACATTTCTTGTCTGTTTGATTGAATAAAGTCATCAATATTCTCCCAAAATCTAAGAAAGTCACATTTCTCTCTAAATGTTACTTTAAAGCAAGTCATACATCAGTGGTTCTCAAATATCTACGTGTTGGGGGTCACATATTACTATTTATGATCATACTTTCAACATGACACAGGCTTCATGTGAAAGACGATGATATAGATTTTTCTCATTTCTGTTTTCACATACTGTTGATTTTCATTTTTTTTTAAAAAGTGTTTAATAATCAAACCAATTTCTGGATGAAAACACTACTATGAATAGAAATGATGTTTCTTTGAAGATGAACAGCTTTTATTAATGATTTTGTGAGCTGAAATAATGCTGTCAATAATGTACATACATATTGAGAATCAGACAGAGAACTGTTGGAAAATCTCAGCAATGTTCAATATTAAGTTATTAGGTCTTGTAATGAACAATGTCATATTAAACCCACTTTTCAGTACAACTTATGTCTGTTCCTCTCTCTACTGTAGCAGTGAACTGGTGCTGAAACCATCAGTGGTCTGAAGGCTCCTCCTCTGGTGGCTTCATGTCACAAGTGTTCAGGCACTGAGGGGTTTTTGTTCAGGTCTACTGATGGTTTGTGTTATTGTGGCTCTCTGGCACACTAATACACAGCAGTGTCTTCAGACTGCACATTCTGTCCATTTAGAGTCACTGTGTTGCTGGAAGAGTCTGAGCTGATACTGAACTTGTTCTTTAGTGAATCTTTGTAAATAGTGGTGGATCCAGCTATCCTTCCAATCCACTCCAGTCCTTTCCCTGCAGGCTGTCTGATCCAAGCTGTGTAGTAGCCAAGAAAATAAGAGACCTGACAGGTGATGGTCAGACGTTGACCTGGCTGCACAGTCACAGAGGCCGGCTGTGTCAACTGTACACGCTTCACACCTGTTAAAAAAAACAAAATGTTTTGTCACAAATGATCAAGTTAAAGTGCAAAAGAAGAACTGTTGACTTTGACAAATCCAGAGAGACTCACATCCAGCTGCCAACAGCAGCAGCAGCTACAGAAAACATGGTTGATGTTGAAACTGACATGCTGTGAACTCCACTGACAGCCTGATGGGAAGTTTTTATAGCTGAATAACAAGGAAGCTCACTGAGTTTGCATAGAATCAAACATATGAAGCATCAATGTTGGTCTGACTGGAGCCAATAGAAGAGTCTGTTGACTGTTATTATATCTGCAGAGTGAAAACATGCCTGGAAATCACCTCTGCTTTACACATGATGTTTTCATTTCATTACACACTCAACTGAAACATTTTGAAAATGTCCCTGTTTTTACAGAAATGAAACAACTGTAAATGATTATCACAACTATTCTTACTGTGAATATTACATGAACTATAGATAATGGAAAACATATTGTTTAAAATCTGCATTACAGTATTAATGATGATGTGTCATGGAAACAAAAGGAGAAACCACCAAGAATGTTGCTTTCTATAAGCCATGTTTACAGTGTGTTCAGCATGTTTTCAAATCATTAAAACACTTTAAATATGATGTGAGCTGTTTTCCTGAGAGAATGTATTTACTGTCAGCACCTCCTACATCACATTTAAGATTAACTTCAAATGTAACAACAGCTTGTTGTTATTGCAGCATTTGATCACTTAGTGTTCTTCCTGCATTTGCAGCAAAGTGACAGCAGACAGCATCATGTAAACAGGATGAAAACTTCTGTCTGATGCTGCTGGTTGGCATGAAAGGTTTTTAATCATTTCAGTGTCAGCAGATGTTTGAAGACATACAGAGAAACTTGGAGCCTCGAGAGGAAAACAGCTGCTCAGGAACTGAAACCTGTGAGACAAAATGTAAAAACTACATCTGAGTGTTGAGAGTCAGTCAGTTCATATTAATGAGAACACAGAGTCTCCTTTAAAGGGATAGTTCGGGTTTTTTGATATGAATCTGTATGGCATCCCCGTCAGCAGTGTCGTGCATCAACACTGACTTAGCCCCGTCAGTGTCCTGTGCGCCGAGTTCTTGCCCGGCTTTCGTGCTGACGAAAGTAGTCCGGCAAGTTGTCCGGGGTCACGAAAATAAAGCCTTTTTTCTTCTCAAAACAAATGTGTTCAAAAGAGTGATTAATTTGCATCACAAAACCGTTGTCCACGAAAAAATCTGACCTCATAATCGCTTGGTGCTATTTTCTCTCGATTCGTATCACTGCGCGCTGCCCACAGCTGACAGCCGCGCTGTTGTTTGGCAGTGTTTTACGTGCTTGGACCAACGACCACAGCGACGCGAGAGAGCTAACGTGAGAGCTAGCTAGCGATAAGTTTATAAGCTGTGGCATGATGAGATCCCATTCATGGCAGCAGTAGCACTCCACCCCTGTGGGCATTATTTGACACTTAAAGCAAGTGCACCACCTGTCTGTCAACCGGTCTCTCACGGCTCCAGCTGTGGCTCCAGCTTCAACCTGTACCACTTCTCTGTCCCTCCTCTCTCTCTCTCTCTGCCCGTTCTAACTCCATCTGGCGAATTTCAGCGTCAGTGTATTTGGGTTTGTAAAGATACCACCTTGGCTCTGTACTAAAGTCTTCATGATCGTCGGTGTCGTAGTCAGACATGTTGTTAACTTTCTGAGCAGTAAATACAGTGAAACAAGCTGACAGCTGGCAGCAGTGCGCAGTGATACGAATCGAGAGAAAATAGCACCAAGCGATTATGAGGTCTGACTTTTTCGTGGACAACGGTTTTGTGATGCAAATTAATCACTCTTTTGAACACATTTGTTTTGAGAAGAAAAAAGGCTTTATTTTCGTGACCCCAGACAACTTGCTGGACTACTTTCGTCAGCACCAAAGCCGGGCAAGAACTCGGCGCACAGGACACTGACGGGGCTAAGTCAGTGTTGATGCACGACACTGCTGACGGGGATGCCATACAGATTCATATCAAAAAACCCGAACTATTCCTTTAAGTAACAGAGGAGAGACAAATTTGTCACTGACTGCCCTCTAGAGATTTAATGAAAGAGACCTTAACAATTTTTTTCACCATCATCTCAAGTTTCCACAAACTCAGACACATAATTGTCACTCCATTATTAGAAATGTTACATTTTGTGGTAGTTTTGTTTCAGTGACCACATTGTTGTACTGTCTTTGGGCCTTTTGTCAACAAATAATCTTTATTGTGTTTTGTTTCATTTAATATTTAATGTCAATAGTTCTAAGTAACATATTCAAAATTATAATATAATTATGTATGATTTAAAATACTTCATACTTTGGCTCTTTCAGTCCAGTAAAGATGAGTTCTGCAGGTTTTTGTACAGCTGCTCAACCAACTCCAGTCACTGTGGCTGTCGAGCACAATAATAAACAGCAGAATCTTCAGTCTTCAGACTGTTCATCTGCAGATACACCTGCTGTCTGCTGGCCTTTCACTGACTCAGAGTAGTAGATCTCACCACTGTCAGATCTAGTAATAGCAATCCACTCCAGTCCTTTTCCAGGAGCCTGTCTGATCCAGTTCATCCAGTAGCTGCTGAATGTGAATCCAGAGGCTGTACAGGTCAATCTGTGAGATTCTCCAGGCCTTTTAACCACTGGTTCAGATTCTGTCAGAGTCTGACCATCAACACCTGTTGAGAAGATTAAAAATAACCAACTGAAATAATCTGATACCACAAATCAAAGCTATATCATATTAAGATCAGTGTAGATGTTCACCTGCCCAGCAGACAGTTAACAGCAGCAGTCCTGTCCTATAGTCCATCATGTTAAACTGTGTGTCCACTGTTCTCTGTCATCCTCTCTACAGTCAGATAAGTAGAGGAGGAAGACATCTGAGTTTTGCATCGACTCCTCCTCACAGGGAGGAAACAGCTGGACTGGAGTTATTTATCGAAACTTGGGAATTAATGTCCAAGAGTCTAACATGTTTTAGTTTCTGTGAAATGTCAGTCAGTGTTAACAACACAACCAAATGTATTCCATAAACAAAGAAATGTTATTGTTAGTTCAGACATCTGACACATTAACATACATAAGTTAATTAAATAATAATCAATCTTGTTGTCAGTGCTTTATTTCTTGTCAGTCACTTTGAGAACAGTTGGCAGCACATTAGAATATTTGCAACAATATAAGTAATCTGAAGTTTCTGATCAGCAGTATCACTTTTATAAATATTGCTTGATTGTCGTCTTATACCGTCACACAATTAGCAGGTGTTTTGAATATGTTTTAGTTTATGTTTTGGATCAAGACACGCTGATCAAATCTTTTCAACCTGTTTTTGTCTTTTCAAAAGGAATTCACATAATTTATGGTTGATACATTGACATATGGTGAGTGATGTAACATCATTTGCATCTCTGTGCATCATTTGTTCATTTGATGTTCAATTGAGAGTCCAAATCTGAAAATGAAAACATCATTATTTATTTAATTTCTTGGGTAGAGCAGACAGACCAGATGAAATGTGTTTCATTGTTAACTGGCCTCATTCAAAGGGACATTATTTGTTTTCAAAGTTCTGACATGCTTCAGTGCTTCTCATACAGAGATCAGTGTAGTTCAGTGTTTGTACAGCTCTGTAGTCTGCTGTGTCACTGTGGCTCTCGTGCACAATAATAAACTGCAGAGTCTTCTTGTTTTAGACTCTTCACCTCTAAGGACACAACATTTCTGGACGTGTCTTTGGTGATGGTAAACTGGCCTTGGACACTTTGGGCAAATATTGTGCCAGTTCCAGCATCAATGCGTCCGATCCATTCCAGTCCTCTCCCTGGTTTCTGACGAATCCAGTGCAGCCAAGCCAGAGCAAGTCCTTCCACTTTACAGGACAGAGTGACTGATTGTCCAGCTCTGCTGACCACTGGCTCTGAGGAGGTGAGGGACTGACCCTGAGCAGCTGAAAGAGACAGAGTTTAGATGATGAGCAGCCAGCAGACTTCCAGAGCTCTTGTTCTCCTCCTCTGCTGACACACTGACACTGACTTCACTCACCTGAAATGAGAGCCAAGAAGAAGAAACTCAGTACAGCTGTCATGGCGGAAACTTGCAGGCAGAGTGGGAGGGGACTGTTCATCAGTGTGTGAATTTGCATTTTATCCGTCAGAGATTTTGGAGAAACAGTTTTTAAACATAAACACTAAATCTGAGAAAAGGAGGAGAGTTGTTGAGAGTTAGAATGTGTGGTGTGAAGTTAAGAAGAGCATTAAAAAAGTACAAGCTGAACTGTCAGTCTCATGCTTTTATTATAAAACTGATGGGTCACCTCAGTGAGAAGGAATCTGCAAAGACAGGAAACAAAGGGAAATGTTCAGTCAGAGTTTGAGTTTCATTCAGTTAAGATCACTGAGATCAGCAGAAATGAGAGTCTCCTCATAGTGACAGAGAGAGAAACTTGAAACTGACTGACATCTAGTGGTTTTGTAAGAGGACCTGCAATATTGTTTCTCGGCCTCAGATTGTGACTGACTTTAAATACCAAATAATACAAACATTATTGATCATTCATACCTGGACAATGATTTCAGCAGATTTTTTTGCTGTCCTTGCCTGTTATGTGAGTGATTGATCATTACAATAAGATATTTAATGATTTGTTTAAATGCATATTATTGTTGGTTTAAGGTGCACTTTGTAATTTTGGGAAATACATTTTAATCAGAAGTTAAAGTCTATTGACTGATTTCTTTTATGCCTAAAGAAGCTAGAAGCCGATACAAACTGAATGCATAAAAAAAACTCTTTTCATTTTATTGGTTGAATAAACAGAAAACACAATTTTATGCTGTCTATTTTGTTTATATGTGGTGGACCTCCCCACCTTTCTAGTTTCAAACACTGTTCTGGGGTTTCTTCTCTAAAACTACAAAGTGCCCCTTTAATGACTTATTCATCAATAGTGTTCATGATTTTATTATAAACAAAATAAGAAAATTAAATAAAACTAATTATATTTCAGGCTCCATCAACCCAGTAAAGATGAGTTCTGTAGGTTTTTGTACAGCTGCTCAACAACTCCAGTCACTGTGTCTCTCGGGCACAATAATAAACAGCAGAATCTTCAGTCTTCAGACTGTTCATCTGAAGATACACCTGCTGTCTGCTGTTGTCTCTGGAGATGGTAAACCGGCCTTTCACTGACTCAGAGTAGTAGATGTAGCTACTACCGTCACTGATAGCAGCAACCCACTCCAGTCCTTTTCCAGGAGCCTGTCTGATCCAGGCCATATAGTAGCTGCTGAATGTGAATCCAGAGGCTGTACAGGTCAATCTGTGAGATTCTCCAGGCCTTTTAACCACTGGTTCAGATTCTGTCAGAGTCTGACCATCAACACCTGTTGAGAGGATTACAACAACCAAATGAAATAATCTGATATCACAAATCAAAGCTATATCATATTCAGATCAGTGTAGATGTTCACCTGCCCAGCAGACAGTTAGCAGCAGCAGTCCTGTCCTATAGTCCATCATGTTAAACTGTGTGTCCACTGTTCTCTGTCATCCTCTCTGCAGTCAGATAAGTAGAGGAGGAAGACATCTGAAATTTGCATTGACTCCTCCTCACAGAGAGGAACTGGATATGTCTTGGATCTCAGTTACTCTTTGCTAAAACTGGTGAATGAATATTTATTGTACATGATTCATTCCTTCAACAGAAACCTTTGCATGTTTAGTAATATTTCCGCAACTATTTGAACAATGTGATCAATTTTACAATACCACTGAAATAAAGATTTTGTATTATATTAATAATTTTGATAGGAACAAAAAAACATGATGGCTTATGTTGTTTATTGTGTTGCAATGTTGACTTTAAGGCAAAGTGTTTATGAGGCATCAGGGGGGAAAATGGAATAAAAGTCATTATTTTTGTTTGATTTTTTGTTTAGATAAAGAACTACATTCAATATTATTATCATTGAATAGTTTCATAAACATCTTCAAGTCTCTTTTACTTCTTCACTGTAATGTATGCCTGTTTCTCTCTTTACTGTAACAGTGAACTGGTGTTGAAATCATCAGTGGTCTGAGGGCTCCTCCTCTGGTGGCTTCATGTTACAAGTGTTCAGACACTGAGGGGTTTTTGTTCAGGTCTACTGATGGTTTGTGTTATTGTGACTCTCTGGCACAGTAATACACAGCAGTGTCTTCAGACTGCACATTCTGTCCATTTAGAGTCACTGTGTTGCTGGAAGAGTCTGAGCTGACACTGAACTTGTTCTTTAGAGAATCTTTCATGTATGTGCTGTGTCCAACATGTGCACCACCAATCCACTCCAGTCCTTTCCCTGCACGCTGTCTGATCCAGTGTGTGCGATAGCTGCTAAGAGAATAAGAGACCTGACAGGTGATGGTCAGACGTTGACCTGGCTGCACAGTCACAGAGGCTGGCTGTGTCAACTGTTCACACTTCACACCTGTTAAAAAAAAAAAAAAAAAAAAAATGTTTTGTAACAAATGATCAAGTTAAACTGCAAAAGAAGAACTGTTGACTTTGACAAATCCAGAGAGACTCACATCCGGCTGCCAACAGCAGCAGCAGAGCTACAGAAAACATGGTTGATGTTGAAACTGACGTGCTGTGAACGCCACTGACAGCCTGATGGGAAGTTTTTATAGCTGAGTAACAAGGAAGCTCACTGAGTTTGCATAGAATCAAACATATGAAGCATCAATGTTGGTCTGACTGGAGCCAATAGAAGAGTCTGTTGACTGTTATCATATCTGCAGAGTGAAAACATGCCTGGAAATCACCTCTGCTTTACACATGATATTTTTATTTCATTACACACTCAACATACAGAAATGAAATGACTGTAAATGATTATCACAACTATTCTTACAGTGAATATTACATGAAACATAGATAATGGAAAACATATTGTTTAAAATCTGCATTACAATATTAATGATGATGTGTCATGGAAACAAAAGGAGAAACCACCAAGAATGTTGCTTTCTATAAGCCATGTTTACAGTGTGTTCAGCATGTTTTAAATCATTAAAACACTTTAAATATGATGTGAGCTGTTTTCCTGAGAGAATGTATTTACTGTCAGCACCTCCTACATCACATTTAAGATTAACTTCAAATGTAACAACAGCTTGTTGTTATTGCAGCATTTGATCACTTAGTGTTCCTCCTGTATTTGCAGCAAAGTGACAGCAGACAGCATCATGTAAACAGAATGAAAACTTCTGTCTGATGCTGCTGGTTGGCATGAAAGATTTTTAATCATTTAAGTGTCAGCATATGTTTGAAGACATACAGAGAAACTTGGAGCCTCGAGAGGAAAACAGCTGTTCAGGAACTGAAACCTGTGAGACAAAATGCAAAAACTACATCTGAGTGTTGAGAGTCAGTCAGTTAATATTAATGAGAACACAGAGTCTCCTTTAAGTAAAAGAGGAGAGACAAATTTGTCACTGACTGCCCTCTAGTGATTTTATGAAGGACTCTATAACATTATTGTTAATCTTTATATTACTACGTATTTAAATTCCACAACATTTAGAGACAGTATTGCCTATAAAATGTAGAAATGTTTAATTATGTCGTTTTATTTCAGTGACCACCTTATTGTGCTGTTTGAAGGCCTTTTATCAACAAGTAACCTTTATTGTTTTGTTTCATTTAATGTTTACTATCAGTATTTCTCAGGAACAGATTTAAAGATATAATATAGTCATGAATTATGTAAAATACTTCATGCTTTTCCAGCCCAGTAAAGATGAGTTCTGTGGTTTTTGTACAGCTGCTCAACCAACTCCAGTCACCGTGTCTCTCGAGCACAATAATAAACAGCAGAATCTTCAGTCTTCAGACTGTTCATCTGCAGATACACCTGCTGTCTGCTGTCGTCTCTGGAGATGGTAAACCGGCCTTTGACTGACTCAGAGTAGTAGATGTAGCTACTACCAGTATAGATCCGAGCAAGCCATTCCAGTCCTTTTCCAGGAGCCTGTCTGATCCAGTTCATCTCATAGCTGCTGAATGTGAATCCAGAGGCTGTACAGGTCAATCTGTGAGATTCTCCAGGCCTTTTAACCACTGGTTCAGATTCTGTCAGAGTCTGACCATCAGCACCTTTCAAACCAAAAAAGATACTCATATAATGACTTACGTTCCCTACAACAATAAAAATATGTGAAATTAAGATCAGTGTAGATGTTCACCTGCCCAGCAGACAGTTAACAGCAGCAGTCCTGTCCTATAGTCCATCATGTTAAACTGTGTGTCCACTGTTCTCTGTCATCCTCTCTGCAGTCAGATAAGTAGAGGAGGAAGACATCTGAGTTTTGCATCGACTCCTCCTCACAGTGTGGAACTGGATTTGACTTGGATCTCAGTCACTGTTTGGTGAAACTGCAGAACTGTCATAAGTCATTCCTCCGAGAGACCCTTTTTGTGTTATTAGGGTCCGGGCAGCTAAGCTGCCAAGGACCCTATTGTATTTGTAGGAATTCTTTCTTTCTTTCTTTCTTTCTTCCAAGGAATTCATACTTCCCATGGGCGAAAACTCACCAAACTTTAGAGAAATGTCCTGCCTCATGCCAGATTTACTTAATTCCAAGGACATGTCAATATTCCTCCTGGGGGGGGGCACAATAAGCATTTAAATTTAAAAACTTTAAAAATACCTACAAAATCAACAGTACATGCTACAGTTTCGAAACTTCACCAAACTGTAGCCCCAATACTGCTGAAACTTTAGTCCACTCAAACTCATTACAAATTATGAAGTTCATCGCTCAGTTTTTTTCAAAACCTGTAAAACTTATAAAACCTATCTCCTCCCACAATATTTGCTCAATTGTCACCAAACTAGCTAGAGAGCATCTTCAGACCGTCCTCCACAAAACTTGTTTCTCTGATTTTGATTTATCTACAGTGCATCAAAATGTAAAAATAAACTATCAAATTCTTGCTAAATACATTTTCAATCTTCCTGAAAAAAATTTAGAATATTTTGGAGTCATGGTTGATGAAGTTTGGCAAATATCAGAATTTTATCTCAAAAACTGAATTTTTGAGAACATTTTGAATTCTGCTCTCATGGGAACAACTGGAGTCAATGTAAGAGTGGCATTTTTAAACATCAAATTTTCTTTTATGAAGCAAAACACTTAGAGTTAAAAACAAATCACCAACATTTCCATGCTGTAAAGATACAATTTATGTATTATCCGATTTTTGTTCAGGTAACAGAATTTCTGACGTTTTGACCATTTTTGCAATCTGCCTTGACAACAGCTGCTCGGACAGTGACTCCCTGAGTCCACAACTGAAGCTACACACAGCAGGTCTCACTACCAGCCAATTAGCTCAGTGAGTTAGGAGCTGGTTCTTGGATTCGAGACCTGGCAGGGATCATGATAATGACGATCATGATAACAGATCAAACTGTCAGATGTCTTCAACATGAAACACAAGACAATTGTCCTGTTGGTGGCGTCACAGCAAGCCTCTAAATCAGTGTTTTTCAACCTGTTCCTCAGGGAACACTGCCCTGCATGTTTAATATGTTTCCTGCTCCAACACACCTGATTCAAATGATTGCCTCCTCGTCAGGCTTCTGCAGAGCTTGATGATTGGCCGATAATTTAAATCAGGTGTGTTGGAGCAGGAAACATGTAAAACATGCAGGACAGTGTTCCCCGAGGAACAGGGTTGAAAAACACTGCTCTAAATGAAATAAAAACAAATAGCTTGGACTGGACCATGGGTGAAAGCTAACCAAAATTTCCAGTCTCATCCCAGATAACCTCATCTGTAAACCCAAGCCAATATGTATGTATCCTGATGATGGCGCTACAGCAAGCATCTAAAGTTCAAAACAATGAAAATTCATAAGAAATCAACCTGCTCACACTTTCATCAAACTGTAGCCCCAATACTAGAGAAACTTTTGTACATTTAAACC
>CAEMYA010001282.1:0-13272 GCA_903131615.1 Diplodus sargus
GCTTCCTCAAGTGAAATTCTGCTCAAAGTGTCTCAACTGTACATGATTACACTATCTAAACATGGTTTCAGTTGTTCTTTCATTCGTTTCAGTCAGAAGTGTTTTCTGGCCAAATTAAGCTTTGCAGAGCGCTGGAAGCTTGTTTTTGCAAGTTACTGTACACTAAGCTGCATTTCTGTCAAAAATGCTTCCTCAGGTGAAATTCTGCTCAAAGCGTCTCAACTTTACATGATTACACTATCTAAACATGCTTTCAGTTGTTCTTTCATTCGTTTCAGTCAGAAGTGTTTTCTGGCCAAATTAAGCTTTTCAGAGCGCTTGAAGCTTGTTTTTGACCTAATGATGAACTGAGCTGTATTTCAGTCAAAAATGCTTTCTCAAGTGAAATTCTGCTCAAAGTGTCTTAACTTTACATGATTACACTATCTAAACATGGTTTCAGTTATTCTTTCATTTAGTTTTCTGGACAAATTAAGCTTTTCAGTGCGCTCGAAGCTTGTTTTTGCGAGTTACAGTAGACAAAGCTGTATTTCAGTCAAAAATACTCACTTACTTCATACTTCATAAACGAATGAAAGAACAACTGAAACCATGTTTACATATTGTAATCATGTAGTTGAGACACTTTGAGTACAATTTCACTTGAGAAAGCATTTTTGACTGAAATACAGTTTTGTCTACTGTAACTCGCAGAAACGCGTGTTAAAGTGCCCTCCTGGTTGGTAAAATACAACTGCTCTCCTGGGTCGCAAAAAAGTGTGCTTTAGTGCCCTCCTGATTGGTAAAATACAACTGCTCTCTTGCGTGGCAAAAACACTTGCCAAAGTGCCCCCTT
Organism: Diplodus sargus; assembly: GCA_903131615.1. Lineage (NCBI taxonomy): Eukaryota > Metazoa > Chordata > Actinopteri > Spariformes > Sparidae > Diplodus > Diplodus sargus. Next base: position 836 of record CAEMYA010001282.1, read on the forward strand.
AGGAGGCAAAAACGTGTGCTAAAGTGCCCTCTTGGGTGCCAAAAACGCCAGCTAAAGTGCCCTCTTGGGTGGCAAAAAACGCCTGCTAAAGTGCCCTCTTGGGTGGCAAAATACCACAAATAAACTGCTCTCTTAGGTGGCAAAAACACGTACTCCACACTAAGAAATCAAAGTACGGGATTGTACCTAAAAGGGTACAAATGCTTTGTCGCTTCAGTGGTACCCTATCACGGTACAACCACTGTAGCTTTAAAATTAGTACATTTTTGTACCTGCTTGTTTGTACCTCTAAAGAAACATTTCTGCACCCCTAGTGACAAAAATGTACCTTTATGTCCTGGTACAAAAATGTACTGATTAGAAAGGTACAGTGCTTGTACCGTGATAGGGTACCACTGGAGCGACATGCCATTTTGTACCTTCATGAGGCAAATACATACCTTTAAATTGAGACAAAAGACTTGACAATCATTCAGATTGTCAAGTCTTGCCAATTTATTCAAAAAATTCTTTTACATCTTGTAACAAAATCAATATTTTACATGTAAACAATTTTCAGTTAATTTTCATAAACCACTTTTGAATTTCTTTAATCACATAACCACAAAATGTGACATTCCAGGTATAAAGCACACAACATTAACCAAACTCATTTTTAGAACTGTAATATAAATTCAGTAAGAAACAACATGGGACGTGTTTAAATTGTTTAAGAGCTTAAGCACAAAAACTGAAGGCAAAAGGCCCAATGAGCCGCTCATAAATCAGTCCTAAATGCAAAACACTCAAGCAGTTCAACACATCCATGTATCCTGACACTTCATGCAGACTTGTTTTCGTATTTATTTTTGTCCCTCTTTGCAACAATGACTATAGCCTTACTTGATGATCAGTGTGCAAATTTGTATTTTTGACTATAAATTAAACCACAAATCAATAATCTGGACAGGATACTAGAATCAGGACAAGCGGACATGAAAACGAAACGAAACGAAACGAAAGGATACTAGAATCCATTAAAGTGTAAAGGGGGATAAAAATTCTCACTCTAATACTTGTACAACACTAAGCCTTCCATTTACATACCCTTGTCAAAAGCTTGCAAGCATTCATACCAAATGCCTTAATCCGACATACAAATCATCATCAACTGTATATGTGTCAAGTGACATGTGGTCCAACTCATCTTCCGGGTTTGAGCAAAATCCAGTCACTGTCTACTTTTACACGATATGCATGAAAATGCATGTCAAAGGACAATGGAAGCAAAATTTTACTGCAGAGCACCGATATGGTATGTTAAGAATGTATTTGATCTGCCCAAACATGTAAAAGATCTATTGTCAACACATCTCTAACAGCATACTTGATGTTGTCTACAGTCACCTCAGAGACACGTTGAATTACTTTGCCCTCTAATTCTACACCTTTGAAATTGCCACTTGCTTTTATGGAAGTCTGAAGGTCAATGGGTAGAGACAATAATGGTGTGCTGACACTTCTACCAGGCACCTTTTCAAAATCACCCAAGATATTGATAGTTAAAAATTCCCAACATTGTTTGAGCTGGCGACGATTGCTCAGTGTCACTGTTACATTTCTAAAATTTCAACAGTTATTAGCCAGATTCTTAAAATATTGATGTTTGCCCTCAAATCGCATACACCAAAGAGAACGAAGAGGACCATACACACACATTAGTCTTGGATAATGTACAAGATAATGACATTTAGGTGTTAAAACATTTCCAAAGACCTCTGTCATCTCAGAAAGGAATGTGTGTACAAGTATTTCCAGAAATGCTCGTTTATCTTTCCTCACTTTGGGTGCCATGACAATATCTGCAATCTCTTTACACAATAAGAACACATGCCAATATTTGCTGCCAGGAGGAATACGGTGCCCCATTACAAAAGGAAACAATCTGAAAAGACACCATTTTTTAGTAGCTGTTCCTACGATTCCTGAAGTTTTGAGAAGTCTTTTAGACAACAGCACAGGCTTATTGGCTTTGTCAGAATTTTTGAAGCTCCTCATTAAGCTCAGCTATAGTTATATGCTTTTGTCTATGTGCTTGGCAAATGACATGCTTCATTGTCAGTGGAAGAACTCCCTCCAGCATATCATGCATGACATCTGGGGGCAAAAACTTGGTCACATCAAAATAACCGTACACCATACAAAGCAGAATTTTCCTTGTTTTGCTGGACACACTGGAGATGATAGTCATGAACTTCAGCTGTTCTCAGAACAAAACCATCTTCCTGGAATTTGTGTTTAACTTCTGAGTGTGTTGCCATACACTAACGACAGATTCGGCCAGATTGAAAACACATGCGGAAACCACCAATCATATGAGCTGACAAATTGTCACCTGAAAAAGTGGCTAAAGCAGCATAAACTTTGTGCTCTGTTCCACAGACAGTTATGATGCCTTCAGTCGAAAGCTGTTGTAGGTCCTCTGTAATTGGTTTTAATATCATGTCTATGACAAATTGTTTCACATGTGGGTAACGAACCAGCAGAGCTAAGTGAATGTGCTTAAGCTGGGATCGATACTTTCCACTCAAATTTCAAACCGTGTAGTAAAATGCACACAACTTATGCTTAGTTCTCTTGGAGCCTAAAGGGTTAACGATTTCAAATTCTTCTTCAAGTCTTAAAGCATCTGGATGTTCTCTGAAAAACAAATGTTCCTTAAAATAAAGACCATCTCCATAGTCAGTAAGAAGCTCTTCATCTTTGACCTTGTTGTTTTCAGACAGTATTTGATCCCATACATCTTCATGAGAACAGTCTTTCTTCAAAACTTCAGAGATGGGAACGTAGGAATAGGTTCCTTTTTGGTACCCTGAAGAACCCTAAGTGTGTAGTGTACAGGTTCTGTATAGTCCATCTTGGCCTTGCAGTGCTCTTTAATCATGTGTGGAGAGTGAACGACCTCATAAGCTTTATCAAAGAAATCAGACGAGTGCAAAACTTGCTGCAGTTCAGGGCACTTTGAAATGTCAAAACCACTTTTTCCAAGATGATAAGAAATAAACGAATCATAGTTTTCTTTGAAAAAGCAAAAAAGAAATTTGACATCATCAGTAATGTCTTGTTGGACTGACAAATGTAGAAGGTTTTTCTCTCTGCATTTAAGAACAAAGGCAAACAGGTTATCTCTGAAATCCTGTAATAGTTTATCTAAATTTGGATTAACTGTTTGCAGATCAGAAGCACTTAGATCAGTCTCTGAATTTTGCTGATCCGGGTTCATGCTGTGTTGGTGTACTGTGCAGTCTTCACCGATTGTCATTTTTATCGTAAGGCCTAAATACAAAGCATCTATGCTTCCTATACACATGTTTTCTGAAAGAATGGAATCTAGAAAAAGTTGACTGACAATCACCCACACCACAGGTGATACTGAAATTTGGCTCATGTACATGAACAAGTCCAACATGTTGGATGAACTTCATCAGAGTACGCGTCCTTCAAGTGCACTTTGGGCACTGGTACAGTTGAGGCATGATGATCTAGCACAGACGGTTAATCACTCGAAGTACTGTCACTGGCAGGAGCTTGTCTCCCTCTTCCACAATACCAACAACACGCCTCTGGAGGAAGGCGAGTGTGCTTCTCAGGTGTGGTGGGTATGCAATGTTGAAAACAAAATACATACTGAAGGCTTCATTAAGGCCTGCACACTGGCACACATTTACTCCATCTACTTTGACCACACTGAGTCCTCTTGCTGTGATTGCCTTTTTCCAGTGACTGTCAGTCAGTTGTATGGTTGGATGGAGTGTAGCAGGGTCCCCCTTATACAGAAGAAAAACATGTAAGAGAAGCAATTACAAGTTAACTAGTCCTTTTTAAAAAAAATATATATATATTTACGGTAATTTATTTGGTGAGTACCTATCCATTCTGTAAAATTAGAAGAATATTTTTTTTATTTTTACATATGAGAAAAAGTTTCTGGGACAAAAAACAAACTATAGTAAAATAGTGTGTAAAAAGTGAAAGGTGAAAAGTCAATTTAAATCTGTGCCACACTTTGAACAGTTTAATTTACATATTACAAATTCCATAAATTAGTTATTCTTACAGTTAGCCATATTTTTTTCTGGATAAATCCATCAAATTTACATTGGAAACTCCCTGTAAGCAGGAGGATTTTATGGGTACAGTTACCCTTTATTCTTTCTATCTCACTAATAGGCTTTATGCACAGCTCCACTACTTCCTGAACTTAAGCCAGCTCCTTTATTTCCTGTCTTACATTATTGGACAAACTGATCCAGGTGCGTCTGACCATTGTTGTGCTGAGGTCAGACACACCTGGCAATCAATTTGTCAATTTGTCCAATAATGTAAGACAGGAAATAAAGGAGATGGCTTAAGTTCAGGAAGTAGTGGAGCTGTGCATAAAGCCTATTTAAAGAGCAAACAAACAAAATACTAATACCAGCTGAAGACATCAAAAAAAAGGAGGAGGAAGAATTTAATTAGGATTAAATCAGTTATCAGAAGAGTCAGTTAATTCCTGAACCCAAAACATCTTTAAATACTCATACATGAGGTCAGTATAAGGCGACTCAGATGCCTACCTCTCTCACAGTGATGCAGTGTTTGATCTTTTCTCTGAAGATGGATGGTTAGAAGATAAGCCCAGATCTAATGCTAATGCATTAGAAAAATGCAGAAAAATATGCTACTTTCACTATCACCTACAATTTTCCCCTTCACCTACTTAATAAGGTGACTTTAGCTACCTGTTAGATCTTCAGCTAGGGCATCCTGCCTTGCATCAGTGTACTGTTTTGCAAGGAGAGATTTTCCCTCAGCAAGTTTCAGCACATTTGGCAAAACAGTGGCGAAGCCCTCCCTGAAGCGATGACAGAAGCTATGTGTTGAAGGATGGATTCGGTCAACCTCGTCAAAAACCTGAAGAATACATATATAAAGACATTACTATTAGCATTCTGTATGTCACTCAAGTAAGCTTTAATGCCGTCGCCTTAAACGATATCAACTCATAGAATTTTTTTTTTGTTTGACTTTTTTCAGTAGTAAAAATTAATAAGCCTTCAATTTCGCTTTCAATTTCACTATATCCAAAATCATTACAGATTGATAATACTCAATAACTCAATAACATTCACTGTATTTACACAATACTTACCCCGGAAGTTATCCTTAAATATGGGTATTTGTTGAGTACATCTGAGGTTTCTGGACAGCAACACATTCTGGCCTTTAATTCAACTCAGTGTAAATTTAACCTGTTCGTCCTTGTGTAAGTTAGGGAATGCAGACAATACGGGGCTCACAGCTCCAAGGGACCTTGGAGCCAGCATTCAGCTGTGTGTAGGTCAAAGGTTAGCAGGAGACAAGGCCACTATAGGGACTAAAATGGAGCCTGACTCCTATGTCGGATGGAGGGAAATATCTAACTGTGTACATCTCCAGAAAAGGATAGAGGGGTCATTTAGGTAATTTTGGAGCACAAGACCTAAGGAGGGACAAGAACAGATTTAGCCATTTATGGGAGATGAGCAGAGAGATAGGCCAATTCCTTTTTTTAGTTGATTGGACAGACGGACCGTCAACCCACCACAGTGACCAATTAGAAGTAGGCAAGTACAGCCCAAGAGACTTTAAGAAGGCTCACGAGTAGAGAATCGGGGGGTGGCATTTTGGTAAAGATCGAGCAGAGGGCGAAGCCGTTTGGCATTACCTTCGCCATAGATTTGAGAACTCCAGAGGGCGGCCGCACTCTGAATTCGGACGCTGGCTAGAAGAACTGTTTTAATAAAGACTGCTCTTTCCTCCACCCAAGCCATGCCTCCGCAGAATTCTTTTATCATCAAACTACACGCCGACACCTTTGAGGAAAAGAGCCCAGAAACTACACATCCTCCATGGGCACTTCTTCCATAATTTCACGACGTCTCCAGGAGAACGTCTGCGCCATGCGGTTTTTGACAGTCAAGATGTCTGGATGTGTTCCGACACTCACTTTGCAGCACGTTCACATGGGCCTCAACAGATGTTGAATCCTTCCCAACACAAAGTTCCTTTGGCACAAGGACAGAGACAGATACATGCTAGAAGTCTGCACACTTGTTCTATGTACTCTGAATACAAATATCAGGCATGAAAACGGGTCAGGGGTGAAAAAGGTGAGAAGGACAGACCCCTCTTGGAGAAGAAAATGTTGAATATTTCATATTTAAAAGCATCAATCTGATGCATTTTGAGAGAAAAATCAAGCAGAATTACAAGACAGTATGCATGTGTGATAAAGTATCTATCTATACATGGTCACATTATGCTATATAAGAAATGAGACTGGCAGCTTCTCTAATGACATGCTCAACAGCACAACTTTAATAGCGCAATCTGCCGCGAAGAGTGTGTTTTGACAAGACCAACATGGGTTTTGAAAAAGTTGCTGTCTCTCTGCTTGGAAGAAAGGTGCTGGCAACACGTGTTGATGCTATGACCTGCACCCTCTTCTTATGCACCTTCTGTTTGACAATGTGCCTGCAGTGCATGGCTGCCCTTGTTTGCATAGTTAATAGCAGTTTTTATACTGGGCAGCAACCCGCCAATTCAGCTGTCCTTTTTGCGGCTAGGTCCGCGGATTTAGACAGAAGGCTGTAAATTGGAGGTCTGTTCAGGTCAGCCAATTTGCCGCCTGGGAGTGCACCTCGAAGGGTACTATCTAAATCCGAGACGTCAATGTGCCGGCTATTGCGTGAGATGGGCGGAGGTGTCGATGATGTGCACTGTTGTGCGACCCACAACTGGAGGGTTTTCAAACCAAGAAACAGCTGATCACAGCAGTCAGTCCATCACTTCATCTGCGGTCGTCAAGATGGGCAACTGAAGCCGCTGAGATCCGGGAGATGCTAGCGTCTCCGGCTAGAGTCCTACAGAGTCTCTCTTAAGGCACTCTAGTAACGGCAAGCTACAAAAGGTCGCTACTTTCAAATTAAAAGCCCCCCGCTAAGAACCCAGTTCTAAACTCTAATGGGATGCAATGTAAAGCTCTTATTTTGAAGACAAATTTGTTGTCTTTCTGACACAGAATGCAGCGTACTTTACGTTCAGCCTCCAGTCAGTTCCCTCACCTCGGCATCATCAACACATCTTGAAAATGAGTTGTAGAGATTTTAGAAAAGTTTTTTTATGGAATTCAAGGCTCCCTTCAGGCGCGCACATGTTTGCAGTTCACTGATAATCTCTGGGATACCTCCATGTCCCGTCACCTATTTTGGTTTCAAAATGGCAAATTTCGCCGAAAGGTGAGTGATTTTCATGCCTGAAATATCCACTGAACTGTATCAACATTTTAAAACCTAGTGTACACTTATATACTCCGCTCCCATTGTTACACTAAGTATAGTGTTCTGTAGATATTTTATATATATAGACAATATATATAAATTATAATATATATATATTTATATATAAATCTATATATAAAAGATTTATGTCTATAGTATCTGCATTCAATTGCTTTACAATAACTGAAAAGGTTAGATCAAAGATCATGTGATTAAAACATAATAGGTTATACACATGGCAATGGACTTACAAATGTTTGATTGGCTGGCTTTCAACCCAAACTTGCAGGTACACTGGTGGCTTTGGACTGCTTTGTGTGGCCAAACTTGTCTTTCAGCCTTTTGACCTCGTTGTCACTGACAAGTGGTGCTCGCTCTGCTTTAAATTTAAGCTTTAGAGACATGTGCCAGGTGTGCTGGTAAAACACGAGATACACACACACACACACACACACGAGACACACACACACACACACGAGATACACACACACACGAGATACACACACACGAGACACACACACACACACGAGATACACACACACACGAGATACACACACACGAGACACACACACACACACGAGATACACACACACACACACACACACACACACACAGGAGAAACATACACACAAACACACGAGATACACACACGAGACACACACACACACACGAGATACACACACACGAGATACACACACACAAACACACGAGATACACACACACACGCGGACTGGTGCGCACGGTGCAGATCAACTTCCGGCCGCGAACCATCAGAATCGGCGACCGCACATGTGGGTGAACGCCTAACAACATTTGTCAAACAGTGACAGACAGACGTGCACACGCTGCTTCATACGTAGCAGCGTGTGACAGGACGTGCGCAAACTCTGTCACACGTAACAAGGAGCTGCGTGAGAGGTCGGGCAAGATAGCGACCGAGGCAGAAGTATGTTTCTGTGGCTGAGCAGTGTTTCGGACCTCTATCCCTTACCTTCATTCCTCAACTCTTAATATGCTGCACTATATACCTACGAATACTGTGTAGACAATCTCCTAGCCTTTAAAATACCGGTCCTTCACTTAGTACTGAATTAATTGCCTTTCTGCCGGCCGGAAGAAGCTAACATAGTTTTAGCTAAAAATAGCTACATCGCTACTGTGCGTAGAGCCTCAGCATCCGTCACCATGAAGCCAAATGAACTAGGAAAGAAACGTAAAGAAAAAGAACCTCCTGTCCACAAAGAAGGTATGATTTTTGGAGTGCCTATAAATAGTCACAAGACTCCAGCAAGCTCTGCAGCTCTTACTACATCTACTGCTGCTACTTCGGCCAACACCGACCACGATTATACACTCCCTGGAACTCACGCTTGTGATCAAGATGCTGTTCTTATACCTCTGCCAGTATCTGCCCCTGATACACCGGCCAAGCCAAAAGAAAAAAAACAAAAGGCTGAGATATCTTTAGCCAACCTGCAGAACAACATTGTCTCCACAATTAATGAGCGAGCAGATAACCTGGAGGGCATGATCACCAGAAACGCAGTGAGCATTGAAGCCCTGAAGAAGTCCATCGATTTCGCCTTTGCAGAAGTTGAGTTGCTTAAAACTGATATGAGAGAAGTCAAAACTGCCAGTGAAAGACATGACCAGCAAATAATAGAACTGCAACTTAAACTTAATGAGGCTGAAAGGTATCGACGGAGATGGAACCTCAGACTCCATGGTGTCCCTGAAGGTAACCCAGAAGATATCAAGGCCAAGGTTATCAACATCTGCTGTGCTATGGTGCCTGGCTCTCAGCAAAAAATCACAGATGACATTGACATTGTCCACCGCCTTGGAAGATACCAGGAGACATCTACCAGACCCAGGACAACTATTATCCGCTTCACAAATAGATCTACAAGAGACTTTCTGTGGAGGATGGCAAAAAAGAGCGAATATCTTAAAACCAATAAGCTGAGATTTGCTGAAGACCTAACTGCTGATGACAAAGCATTACGTAACAAGCTGTGGCCCATGATTGAAGCTGCAAAAAAAGAAGGAAAGAAGGCACACTTTGCAGGTACGGGTGTCATCATCGATGGAAAGGAGGCACGTCCAGAGCAGATTGATCGGTCCCAAATGTTCACATTATACACTGGTACGGCTTCCCACACCTAAAACTTCCTGTGACTTCCTCCAAGATGACCAGTTAAAAGTTTACTGAAGACATATCCTTTGAGCACTTGGTGACATGACACAGCAATTGAGAGACTTCTATTAATGATTGAACTTGAAGATGCAACTTTTGAGGTAAAAAAATCACAAGTCTTAGATTTGTTTTATGTGGACACATTACCTTTTATTGCACTCCACATTCAAATCTGTTCACATCTTCCTCCAACAGGACTATTAAGGGCTACTGAAGATCTAACTTTGAGTTCAAGGTGATGTGGTATAGACAATGACTTATCACTATAGCGAGGGTAAACAAAGAAAGAAGATAAAAATGCAAAAAGTGTATAGTTTTTTTTTAAAATATATATATATATATTTGAAAGATACTTAAAGCCTTTTATTTTTTCCCCCTTCTTAATTCTTAAGTTTTATTATCATTATTTTTATATATATACATATAATTTAAAAACTGATCAATGACGCCACTTTTTGCTGGTATTGTCTACCTCATGAGGAGATTGTCTAACACTAGGCCATATCATTCTATTGTTCTCTATCATTAAGGGATAGAAGTTGTTCTCTATATTCTTCTAGTACTTGAGATTTTCTACTTTTTTAGTACTTTTTCCTAGTACTCCTTTGTTACATTGTCTTTTTCAGTCTTTTCTCTTAACGCCAGGGGGTTGAGACAGAATATTAAACGAAAAGCGTTATTTTTATTTGCAAAGCAACAAAAAAATGACTTTTCTTTTTTTCAAGAGACACATTCAGTTAAGAACGACGCACAGTTATGGAAAGCGCAGTGGGGCAATGATATTTGGCTATCGCATGGCTCAGAAAGAGCAGCAGGTACCGCTATTTTGAAGAACTCCTTCACTGGGGACACTTTACATTCTGAAGGTGATCCTAAAGGTCATTTCTTTATTTTGATTGTTAATATCTATGATACTATAATTTTGCTAGTTAACTTGTATGGGTACAACTCAAAGTGTGAAAATGATACATTGCTTGATGTTTTAGAATCTCGTTTCTTACATTGGCTTTCTAAATATCCAAATGCATTGATAGTGTTGGGGGGGGACTTTAATATTGCTCTGGATGGCCTTCAAGATAGGTGGCCTCCACGAGCCAATAATTCTATGGCCTCTAATTTGATACAATTTATGCATAAATTTAATATAACTGATATATGGAGAGAAAAAAATCCTGGTGTGAGTTCATATACTTGCAGCAATAAAGCACATACTAGCCTATCACGCATAGACTTTTGGTTGGTTTCCAATTGTGTTAATAGCAATGCTATCAATATCAATATCTTCGCTACTCCTTTAACAGACCACAAAGCAATCTCAATACAAATCTCTCTAAATCCTAATACTCACCATAGAGGTTCATATTGGAAAGTGAATAGCTCCATTCTAAAACACGATGTTGTGTCTAAAACTGTTAGTTCGTTAATTGAACGCTTCTGGCATAAATCTTTATTAGAACAATTTTTTTGTGGTAACTGGGAACTCTTAAAATTCGAACTATCAAAATTCTTGAGAACATATGGAAGTTCGGTTGCTAAAGCTAAAAAAGCTGAAGAAGAAAACCTAATCTCAGAAATAACATCAATAACACAAGAAATACCTGGAAATCTAACTGAAAGTGAACATCGACACTTAATCAGTCTGCAAAACAAATTAGATGACATTTATAGATTAAGGCTGAGGGGGCCTTTGTGAGAAGTAGGAGAAGATGGTTGGAGGAAGGGGAGCAGAATACTGCTTATTTTTTTCGACTTGAAAAATCACAAGCTAAAAATAACACAATACAAAAACTAAATATTGATGGAGACATTACAGATGACCCTCGAAAAATAGCTAAATATTATTCAGATTTTTATACGAAGCTATATGAATCAAAATATTGTAAAGAATCTACCTGTCAATTTCTGAGATCTCTCACAGAAACTAAGTTAATTGACATTGATTTGAAAGAATCTTGTGACAAACCACTAACACTACAGGAAGTTATATTTGCTATTGGGCACCTCAAGCCTAATAAGTCTCCAGGCACGGATGGTATTACTTCTAAATTCTATAAGGCATTCTCCGAGCAGCTTGCACCCTTCCTCCTTGGTCTTTTTGTAGAATGTATAGGCAATGAATCCCTTCCTCCTACCTTAACCCAAGGCCTCATAACTCTAATACCAAAACCGAAGAAAGACTTACTCCTAATTGACAACTGGCGTCCAATCTGCTTACTTAATAATGATTATAAAATATTTGCACTGATATTTGCTGAAAGATTAAAATCTACTTTGGACTACATAATTGACGAAACTCAATCCGGCTTCATGAGGAACAGACATATCTCCAACAATATCAGATTAGTACTTGATTTAATTGATTATTCAGACTTATGCTCTGATGAAAGTTTCATCCTTTTTTTAGATTTTTACAAAGCTTTTGACACAATCGAACATCAATTCATTTTCCATGCCTTAGAAAAGTTTGGCTTTGGTTCATATTTTAGCAGTGCTATCATTTGTAACAATGTATACAAATGGAAACTGCTCAATTAGATTGCATGCTGTTACTTCCCCTCGTTTCTTCCTTAAACGCGGGGTCAGGCAAGGATGCCCCATATCGCCTTACCTTTTTTTGCTCTGCACTCAGTTACTCACTGACTCTATAAAGCTTAGTCCATTAAGAGGTATTGCAATAGCGGGCAGCGAAGTTATCATCAGCCAACTGGCTGATGATACAACATTATTTCTAAAAGATCACTCTCAGATACCTCTAGCAATTGATTTGATACATACTTTCTCTGCAGCATCTGGACTTTACTTGAACATAAAGAAATGCGAATTGCTTGCTCTTAAAAATTGTGACATCCTTTCTATCTGTAATATACCTGTAAAAGACACCATTACCTACTTAGGAA
>CAEMYA010001282.1:20973-35672 GCA_903131615.1 Diplodus sargus
GAGATACACACACACACGAGATACGTCTTAGAAACGTTTCAAAAAGCGTGCGCACATATCAACTGAGCGTGTCACTCGCGCCTGCTTTGACGCCTGTGCAGCAAGCCGCGCCTGACGTGTAATGTAGTTTCCTCATTGACTTATAATGCCCCCCCGTTCACCCGCACGTTCACGCGTGATGACTGCTGCACGCCGGTAATCACACGACGCGTAGTGACTACGCGTAACATTCATGCGTCTTTTTGCGAACGCACGTGTTAACGCTCGCATTTTTGTCACGGGCTAACGCGTATGCGGAAATGACTTGCGCAAACTCTGTCACACGTAACAAGAAGCTGCATACGTATGAAGCAGCGTGTCTGTCTGTCACTGTTTGACAAATGTTGTTCGTACGTGCGGTCGCCGATTCTGATGCTTCGCAGCCGAAGTTGATCTGCACCGTGTGCACCAGTCCGCGTAGGTGAACGTGTCGCGTAGTTGTTCTGTGTTCCATTTTCATCCAGTAGATGGTGCAATCGATCCAATGCGAGATACAGACATATAGGCTTTTGCATGACATGATTCATTTTAACCCCAGAGTGAGGGGACAGCCTTCCATTGCGAAACAGCCCCACTCCAAAACACCGCTGTTCCGACCCTCCCCTCAAAACACCGCATTTCCGAAATAGATTTTCAAGTTTACATTACTTCCTACATCAAACACTGCCGTTCGCTCACCGGCCGCACCCACACAACTCATTGTTTGTTTTTTTTTATTGCTAATAGGCCTATGTCACTATCTTCATTTGTTATGTATATTTTCGCTTGCAGCAAGCACATTTAAATCTTTGTCAAATCTTTTTACATGCGCTATCCGTGGTGCTGGAATCCCCACTTCCAGCCGCACTCGCACAACTCTGAAATAAACTGTGGCCCATGGGTGCGATCTGCCGGAGAATGACCCCTCTGCTCATTCGTTTTAACATACTTGTCTTTGTGGAAGGTTAACAAGGTATGAGTGGATTGAGTTTTTTTTTTAAGCAGAGGAGAAGACGACAGCTGACCCACAACCCAGTCGCCCTGCAGCCTTTTTGGTTATTTTTTACGGTGGGACTATTTTATTAGATAATAGGCTACCTATGTATTTTTGATTCAATAAAAACTACATGAAATTGATTGTGTATCCATCTCTTATAGCCATAGAGGGGATTATCATGATCACGGGCCCCTGCCTACACACGCAAACTGTGCGCACGCAAAGGCTGTTACATTATTACATTGATCCAGCTGCTGACCCTCCGCTCCACTGTCACACAACGGATCCCTCTCTATTGTAATTGTTTGCCCGAAAAATAATTTCCATGAAGAAAACATTGCCTGATATTTAAATTTAAATTCCCATTGACAATACAAATCTCAGGAAATCTGGATGTATTGCTCATTTGTACACACAACACTTATCAGTCTACAGGCAAGAATCAAGACTCTAATGGTTTATTAATTCAATAAATGTTGCCATGAATGCCACAACAATATTGCTAAAGCACCAAGAACCACGAAAAGAATACCTAGCACAGTACCGTTATACTTACTGTGTGTGTTTATGTGAAATAATAATAATAATAATAATAATAATAATAATAATAATTATTATTATTATTATTATTATTATAGCTGCTGCGCAGCGATGGGTTGGGTCCGGGCTATTTTTGGCAAATTTAGGCAATTCTGAGCAACAAACAGGAGAATAGGAAGACAAGATAGTTGACAGCAATGTTCATTTTGGACCACTTGAGGCTTAAACTCACAACTTCTGGAACCAAAGATGTCATCTATCGCTCTGAGCAATACAACAGTGGCTTCACAAATTGAGTAAGCCATTCACTGTTGTGCAGGCAGATTTGAAACCACTGTAAAAAATTCAGTTATCAAGACAAAAATCTGAAAATACACATATTGCAGCATGGAAATGTTGGTAATTCGTTCTTATAAATGATTGATTTGCTCCATAAGTGAATAACTGATGTTTAAAAATGATGCTTGCATTGAATGTAATTATTCACATGAGAGCAGAATTCAAAATGTTCTCAAAAATTCGTTTTTTTAGGTAAAATTCTGATGTCAAACATCATCTACGATGACTCTAAAAAATTTTCAATTTTTTCATGAACATTGAAGATTTATTTATGAATTTGCAGGTATATGTTTACAGTAGTGTTCACGGTCAAACATTTTCATGCACTGTTGGCAAAAATTGTGGGGGAGTTTTACAGTTTGAAAAAAAACAGAGTGATGGCCTTCATGATTTTTGATAGGTTTAAATGTACAAAAGTTTCTTTAGTATTGGGGCTACAGTTTGATGAAAGTGTGAAGTTCTAGCAGGTTGATTTCTTATGAATTTTCCATGTTTTGAACTTTAGATGCTTGCTGTAGCGCCACCATCAGGACTATTGGCTTGGGTTTACAGCTGAGGTAATCTGGCATGAGACTGACCCTTTATGCAAAATTTGGCTAGCTTTCACCCATGGTCCGGTCCAAGCTATTTGTTTTTATTTAATTTAGAGCAGTGTTTTCCCAACCCTGTTCCTCGGGGAACACTGTCCTGCATGTTTTAGATGTTTCCTGCTCCAACACACCTGATTGAAATTATCGGCCAATCATCAAGCTCTGCAGAAGCCTGACCAGGAGGCATTCATTTGAATGTTTTATGTTTCCTGCTCCAACACCATGCAGGGCAGTGTTCCCTGAGGAACAGGTTGAAAAACACTGATTTAGAGGCTTGCTGTGATGCCACCATCAGGACAATTGTTTTGTGTTTCATGTTGAAGACATCTGACAGTTTGATCTGTCATTATCATTATCATGATCATGATCCTTGCTAGGTCTCGAACCCACGACTCCTGACACCAAGAACCAGCTCCTAATTCACTGAGCTAATTGGCTGGAAGTGAGACCTGCTGTGTAGCTTCAGTTGTCGACTCAGGGAGTCACTGTCCAAGCAGCTGTTGCCAAGGCAGATTTAAAAAATGTCAGAAATTCTGTTACCTGAACAAAAATCTGATAATACATAAATTGTATCTTTACAGCATGGAAATGTTGGTGATTTGTTTTTAACTCTAAGTGTTTTGCTTCATAAAAGAACATTTAATGTTTAAAAATGCCACTCTTACATTGACTCCAGTTGTTCCCATGAGAGTAGAATTCAAAATGTTCTCAAAAATTCAGTTTTTGAGATAAAATTCTGATATTTGCCAAACTTCATCAACCATGACTCCAAAATATTCAAATTTTTTTTCAGGAAGATTGAAAATGTATTTAGCAAGAATTTGATAGTATACGTTTACAGTACTGTTTACAGTCAAACATTTTGATGCACTGTAGGCTTAATTTTTGATAAATCAAAAATCTGAGAAACACGTTTTGTGGAGGGCGGTCTGAAGATGCTCTCTAGCAAGTTTGGTGAAAACTGAGCAAAAATTGTGGGAGGAGATAGGTTTTATAAGTTTTACAGGTTTTGAAAAAAACTGAGTGATGGACTTCATAATTTGTAATGAGTTTGAGTGGACTAAAGTTTCCGCAGTATTGGGGCTACAGTTTGGTGAAAGTTTCAAAACTGTAGCATGTACTGTTGATTTTGTAGGTATTTTTAAAGTTTTTTAATTTAAACGCTTATTGTGCCCCCCCAGGAGGAATATTGACATGTCCTTGAATTTAAGTAAATCTGGCATGGGGCCGGACATTTCTGTAAAGTTTGGTGAGTTTTCGCCCATGGGAAGTATGACTTCCTTGGAAGAAAGAAAGAAAAAAAGAAAAAGAAATAAAGAAGAATTCCTAGGAATACAATAGGGTCCTTGGCAGCTTAGCTGCCCGGACCCTAATAATAACTTTGAACATTATCACAATTAAGTTATCAATCTGTGATGTAAATAACAAAATGCAAACATTATAGACTTCTAACCATTTTTCTAAAAGTGTCTGTATTTTAATTGAGAATATTTTTTATATAAATTACTGAAAAGGAAAAGAAACTAGAAAAATGTGTATTTCCTACGAAAATACAGTGTGAATGCTGAAGTCTGAAGCAAAATCTGCTGAATGTACTTCCAAAAAGCTGAAAAAGTCGAGAAGATGAAAAGTTGAACATGTTGATAGCTGAACAGTTTCTGTAGCTGAACATGAAGCTGAATGTATAAAGAAGCTCAAAAGGCAGAAAGATGAATATTTTTAAAAGATGAAACGACAGAAAAGCTGAAGCGGGCTGAAAGACTTGAAAAAGTTGACCATTTTAATTGCTGTCTGGGATCACGAAAATAAAGCCTTTTTTCTTCTCAAAACAAATGTGTTCAAAAGAGTGATTAATTTGCATCACAAAACTGTTGTCCACGAATAAGTCAGACCTCATAATCGCTTGGTGCTATTTTCTCTGGATTCGTATCGCTGCCGCTGCTGTCAGCCTGTTTCACTGTGTTTACTGCTCAGAAAGTTAACATGTCTGACTACGACACCGACGATCATGAAGACTTTAGCACAGAGCCATGGTGGTATCTTTACGAACCCGAATACACTGATGCCGAAATTCGCCAGATGGAGTTAGAACGGGCGGAGAGAGACAACAGGGACAGAGAAGTGGTACAGGTTGAAGCTGGAGCCGTGAGAGACAGGTTGACAGACAGGTGGTGCACTTGGCTTGGGAAGTCACGTTCGCCGGACTACAAATTAGTGGGCGTGATTCAGGAAGTCTCGTCGAAGAGACTACAGGAAACACTGGACGTGACTTTGTGTCACGCGAGAACGTGAATTGTGTCAAATAATGCCCACAGGGGTGGAGTGCTACTGCTGCCATGAATGGGATCGCATCATGCCACAGCTTATAAACTTATCGCTAGCTAGCTCTCACGTTAGCTCTCTCGCGTCGCTGTGTTCATTGGTCCGAGCACGTAAAACACTGCCAAACAACTGAAAAAAGTGTTGGATTCGTGCGCGGCTGTCAGCTGTGGGCAGCGCGCAGTGATACGAATCGAGAGAAAATAGCACCAAGCAATTATGATGTCTGATTTTTTCGTGGACAACGGTTTTGTGATGCAAATTAATCACTCTTTTGAACACATTTGTTTTGAGAAGAAAAAAGGCTTTATTTTCGTGACCCCAGACAACTTGCCGGACTACTTTCGTCAGCACCAAAGCCGGGCAAGAACTCGGCGCACAGGACACTGTCGGGGGTAAGTCAGTGTTGATGCACGACACTGCTGACAGGGATGCCATACAGATTCATATCAAAAAACCCGAACTATCATTTTAACAAACAATTTCCTTCACAAAGCAAGCAACATCAAAACACAAGCAAGCCAAACAGGTCCCTGGGTGAAGGCGAGTGAGTGAGTGAGTGAGTGAGAAAGTCCCCAATAAAGACTACAAAGATGGCCGAACGTGGCTTGGGAAGTCACGTTCGCCGGACTACAAATTAGTGGGCGTGATTCAGGAAGTCTCGTCGAAGAGACTACAGGAAACACTGGACGTGACTTTGTGTCACGCGAGAACGTGAATTCCGAGGGGATGAATTCAGATTCACTGGTTCATGTACCTGGAATTCAAAAATGGTGGCAGTGACTGTGTCGACTAAAGGTGATCACTACACGTATGCGCGAGGTTTGAACAAAGGCAGCAGTTGCGCCGTCTTTGCTCTCATGTGCGGTTTGGTCACACGAGGGTTGAATTTACAGGGATGATACCCACAGTTCCAAAATGGTGGACTTTTTTGACCTCGTCCCATTCAATCCTCATGGGAAAGTTAATGAAGGTTTTCGCGACTTACATCGCGAAAACATGAGTATTCTGTGTGTGACTCTGTGTGTCTGTCTGTCTGTCTGTGTGTGATAGAGAGAGAGAGAGAGAGAGAGAGAGAGAGAGAGGCAGACAGACAGAGAGAGAGACAGAGACAGACAGGCACAGATAGAGAGACAGAGAGAGAGCAGGTTTTCGCGACTTGCGTCGCGAAAACATGAACATTCTAGAAAACTGATTAATAATCTGTGTGTGTGTGTGTGTGTGTGTGTGTGTGTGTGTGTGTGTGTGTGTTAGTAAAAGAGGGAAGAAGCTAAGCAGGGCTTAGAAGACAACAAAGAAACAAACAAACGACCATGTGGTGCACAGCGGTCGTCTCTCCCTCGAACAGTGGCCGGCAAGCGAATCGAAGTTCGTTTGTCGTCCGCTGATCGAGCCGTAATACGACGTATTGTGGTCACACACGGCAGCAAGACTGTAGAGGCTGGAATAGCCTGACTGAGCTCCTAGCGAGCTTAGCAAACACAGTTAGCACACAGCACAGGTAACCATAAATTGGACTCGGCGGTCCTTTCACAGCAAAACAAAAGCACAACAAAGAAAAACATCACGCTATATACTATCTGTTTCTGCCCAAACAAAAGACCTCTTACTGTAGATGCCGCGTGGGAGCGGTAGCGTGGTGGCCCGGCTAACTCGAAGCTCCAATTCGTTCAGGAGGCGAGCGCGGGATCAGACTGGAGCGTTCTCACAGCTGACGGCAGGCTGTAACACAGCGATCGGTCGACTCAAAGGAAGGGACGGTCTCGTTCCTTCTGAAGATTCTTTTCTTCCTTCTGCAGGTAATGAGGCAACGGCTGGGTTGTGCAGCGTTCCTCTCGGGATCCAAAACAATTCTGACGAACGTCCGAACAAAAATGAAAGTGAAACAAAAACAGTCTCTGTCTCGTCCAGCGAGGAGCAAACTGAAATGAGCTCAAGCAAAGATGAAAAATTGAAAAACGTTTCTCAAAGTTGTACCCTTATGGCAGCAGTTGCGTGAAACTGAGGTCTCACACCAACAGAAGCTCCCGGGAATACAGAGAACAAAATGTGCTGCGTGACCTTTTAACGTGGGTGTGACGTCATTGTGATCCTGGCGGAGCTTCCTGGCTCACAGCCAATAGGGACCGGGTGACGTCTTTGAGGCAGTTCAACGTGGTCACGTTTTCACACCTGGTCGGCCTTTTTCCTGTTCTTTGTTCTGTAGTCCTCGTGGTTGAGCAACTACTAGTTAAGGCTTCTGGTTTCAACTACAGGCCTTCTCTTTGTTTGAGACCTGTATATGGAGGCACGAGGCCCAACAAAAAGCTGTGGAGTAAGAGGGCTGGAAGAGGTTAAAATGGTGAAAAAATGTGAAGAGCTGCAAAGTAAGAGGGCGGAAAGAGCTTAAAAGGGTGAAAAAGGACTGAAAAGGCCAAAAAAGTTGTATAGTAAGGAGTAGAAATAGCTGAGGTGAAAAAAGGCTGAAAGGTGAAAAGTTAAAGGCAGGAACAGCTTGAAGTGGCTGCAGACATGCTGCAGCAGGACCAGGGACAGAGACGAAAATGTCCCCCATAAGAAATGAAAGGGGAAAACGCCTCCCAAACTCCTGCGATTTCTGAAAAAACTGTGAGGGTTATCGTCAAAATAATTGTATGGTGAGGGACAGGAGGAGTTGCTGAACGCGGTCATGTCATTTTTATTTCTGAAGAGTGCAAAATGAGGGCGGGAGAGCGAGAGACAATTTATTAGTGTGAATACCTTCAGCATTCACACTAATAAATTCCGGAAGAACAATAGTGTGAATGATGATGAACATTAACCCTAGTATTTTAAAATGAAATTGTTATTAAACATGAAATTATTAAGTTGTTCAATGAAAGAAGTACATAATGTCCATTATTTTATTGGGACATTTCAAGTTCACATTAAAACAGTGGAATAAATTTTTGACATTGCTGCATCATGAACATAATGCAAAGTCCATTGATTTAAGTGCTTAACATACATACAATAACCTAAATATTAAAAAAGAAAACGAAAAAAACAACAAAGTTCATCGGTTTTTGGTACCTGAACTTAACGGGGTGAAGCTGATTAGAGCTCAACTTGCAGCTTAACTAGCTGGAGTGTTGGATGACTCCATCGCAGCAAGTTGAGACCTGATCAACTTTACGGCATTGGATTCATGACCTGGGATCTCAAAGATGCATGCCTGAATAAACTCCCAAACCTGGGCACACGGTTTTGGGTAGTTGACATCCATAACAAAAAATGCTTTAAAGCACCCATCCACCGCACCCAACAGAGATGGATGCTCCTCCCCTAGCACGAGGACATACGGGTATTCTGTGTTACTGCTTTGCGGCCGCCAGGTACAGCAACATATTTGTTGCAGGCTGAAAAAGAAAAAAGAGAAGAAAAAAAAAACAAGATTCAACAATTAGTTCGTACAACAGGTTAGGTTCAACTCCACAGGTAATGCCCAGTGCTGTACCAGACACTGTATCTGGAGTCTGAGTCCAATAAGCACATTTCTGTACATGCCAAAATGACCAGTCAATTTCACATAGCACAGTTTTAATGATGATTGTCTCAACGCAGTGTTTCTCAAAAGTGCAGTCCAGGAATCCCCAAGGATGCTAGAGGTTGGCACCACAGGGTCTCCAGCAAAAGTAGTTACTTGCATCAAAATCAGTTTAACCACTTCAATCCTATTTTACTCTTATGAAAATGAATGAAAGATCTGTACACTCAGAACGTGTTGTGATGCGAAGGCCTAGTTGACTTTCAAAAAATGTTGATAAATCTTGAAAAATGATGAACAATTTGGAATAATTTTGAAAAGATTTAATATACTGTAAGTCTTCTCTTGGGGTCTCTACAAAACCTTGTAAGATGGGGGTCTGCGGCCAAATACACATATAGGGGTCCTTGACATGACATTTTTTCAAAAGCACTATCTTAACTCACCAGATGGATGTCAATGAAGGCCCTCTTAACTTTATGTGGTGTGGGGATTTTTCTTCTTCAGTGGATCCAATGATTCTCAAAGTGGGGTCCAAGGACCCCCAGTTATCCTTGAAACAGTTCCAGGGGGCCCCCAGCAAAAACATGAAAAATGTGTTTTCACCATTAAGTAAAAGAAAGCAAGACGATCCTCACACCAAACAGCTCCCATTAAAGATATTTATTGTGTGTAACATTTCGAGTCTTTTTTAGATCCAGCACCCAACTAGATGTTTTTTGGAATGTGTGTGTGACCTCTACTTTTTACTCTTTCACCATTAAGTAACACAATGTCAGAATGTATGACTACCATTTTGGTCAAGCACAAATCTTATCAGAATAGAAAACCCTGGGCAAAAATCTTATGAAATTGGGTTCTGTGGTCTAACTTGTGTCCATTTAAGATTCCTTGATATTTAAAACTTTGAAAACCACAGCCACAGACGTCACTTCAAACTATGACGTGGCTGATCTCAAACTCACACTGCTGCACTGAGAAAAAGCTGACATGTTTCACCAGCTCTATGTGAATACCTGCCGAGAGTGAATTGGTGTTTGCATTGAAAAGAGACAAAAACACAACTCACCCACTCTCCTCCAGTGATACGTTATGCAGCAACTTTCCGCGTCCAGCATAGCATCGAGGCACTGACGAAACACGTCCGAGTCCTCCTGGCGTGCCGGTGTAGCATCCCCGGCTGAATGATGGTCGGACTCTCTTTAACTGATGGTCCAAAGTGTTTATTGCAGGAACCTTTAACACTCCTTCGAACACACCGTAAGAGCTACAAAAAAGGTCTACAAAAAACCAAACAGATGTAAATATCTTTCTTCATGACCTCATTGTATCATAAATTCACACAAAATATTATCATGCATTCTTCTCTTAGCTTCTTCAATCATTGTTACATTCACAGAAAAATCATATTTTAATCTGTTTTAACTTAAATGACAACCTCTATTAGAGAGCTGTATGTATTGTTTTTAACTTACAATTAAACTTTTAACCAGGACATTTGTATTAAATATTAACCTTTAACTTTATAAAGCCAATTCAAACCACACAAAATGCCTTTCTTTATATTAACAAACATACAAATGAAATGACCAGCCTCATCTCCGTTCCTCTGTACTATTACCGACAGGACGGTTGGGCTAATGCTAATTAGCGTTCCCGCTAGCTTAAACATGCTATATCTAAACTGTAAATGTTAAAGTCTGAATCAAACATTAAACATGTCATGAATGTAGCTTCTAATATAATTGATTAAATAATAACCTGGCTTATGTCTAACATTAACTTGGTGTCATGGTGCGTTAGACCAGTGGTTCCCAACCTTTTTTCCTTGAAGCCCCTCTTGCCTGTGTCCAAGACAAGCTAGGCCCCCCCCAACCCGCATACACTAAAAGAATGAAGTGATTAATTACAAACTTTTATTTGCAAAAATAAACAACAGTTATATTCTCCTAGTTTTACAATATACAGTATATAGATACATTTTTTCCTTTTTGTGTCATCAGGTGTACCTCATAGGGGTGTTGGTAATAAATAGCTTAATGAATTTAAATGTGGACCAAGAAATATGTTTCAATTTGGATTATAGAGAGTTTTGATTGGGTGTGTTACTGGGATTTTATGCAGTCCAGGGTATAATTGGCCATTTTGACTATTTTTGATTTTACCATTATATTTCACCTTAAAAACTATTTATCTTGCCTTGTTTGGTGTCATTATTTTCAGCACAACCTCACATGTGTGACTGTACAGTTATTTTTTCATTTTGACACACATCTCTCAACTCTCTCACCGTCACTGTCGGTCCCTCCACAACTTCCTCCTGTCCCCCAGCAACCAAAGCACGTGTCCTGCCATGTAATTTTGTGATTGGCTGGTGTGGTGCCTTTTACAACCAATAGGAACGTGTTTTTTCGCACGCAAACTTTTCCTGCTTGCGGACACTTTCATGAGAGAAGTCTGTGTTGACCGTCTCTTCCCGCACCAAACATGCAGCAAACGTGACGGTAATGCTACCGAATAAGCGTGCTGTACATTATTTATCATAAGTCCGGTTTTTCTTGGCCTATCAACACAATTTAAAACTGGTACACAGCTTGAAGGCTGCTCCAAAACATAAGTCGGACCGAGACTCATGTCATCTTAAATAGGTCACGTGATTTTGACGTGCCGGCGCGTTAATCGACCTCAGAGGGTTGCACAAATATAACTTTAACCTCACAACCTCAGAGCAGACACTGCGATCTCTGGCGCCCCCCCCCCGTGGGAGACGCGCCACCCAGGTTGGGAACCACTGCGTTAGACCATGGATTAAATTTACACCGGAATACTGCTACCAGTCGCTAATGGCGAGGTGTGTTACACTGGGGGCATCACCCCCCCCTCTCCCAACTAACATCCAACACAGCAAAAACGGTTCGAGTTCACATTAACGTTACCACAACTGAATACACACACAGCTAACCGAAAAATATACCTGCACTGCTAGACTTTGATCGTCTATCAAAGTGTGTGTTACAAGTGACGGAAACCAAGTTCGCAAAAAAAACGGCTCGAGTCGCAGACTGAGGTGAAGACACATTATTCAGCCCGTCCAAATTTAAAGCCCGCCCAAATCTGAAGCCCGCATATATCTTCAACCGAGTCTGTTGGGTCAAAATATTTAGCCCAACCTTGGATAAAAACAACCCAATCAGCTCAGAATCCACAGCTACCCAGCAGATGGGTTATGAAAGCAACCTAGCATTTTTTTAGTGTGTGCACGGTTGTTAGAGTGTCCAGCTCCTCCCCCACGACATCACCAGCACTCCTGATCAATTTGTTAAGTCTGTTGTTATCTGCGACCATCAGCCCACTGCACCAGCCTATGACAGCAAAGAAGATCGCACTGGCCACAACAGACTCGTAGAACATCCTCAGCATCGTCCGGCAGATGTTTAAGGGCTCCTTAGGAAAAAGAGTCTGCTTTGGCCTTTTTTATAGACCGCCTCATTGTTTTTAGTCCAGTCCAACATATTATTAAAGTACACCCCCAGGTACTTGTACTCCTCAACAGTGTCCACAGGGACCCCAAGGATGGAAACAGGAGTCACTGGTTTTTTCGCCCTCCTCAGATCCACTATGAGCTCCTTTGTCTTTGTCACGTTGAGCTGCAGGTGATTCAGTTCACACCAAGTGACCAAGTTACCCACAACAGTCCTGTATTCATTCTCATCACCCTTCTCGATGCAGCCAACTATTGCTGAATCATCAGAAAACTTCTGAAGGTGGCAGGACTCAGTGCAATAGTTGAAGTCAGAGGTGTATAGGGTGAAGAGGAAGGGAGAGAGGACAGTCCCCTGTGGGGCCCCAGTGTTGCTGACCACATTGTCAGACACACAGTTCTGTAGGCGTACGTACTGTGGTCTGCACATCAGGTAATCAACAATCCAGGACACGATGGGGGCCTCAACCTGCATCAAAGCTATCTTCTCACCCAGTCACTGCATGAAAAGTGGGATTTTCGTCAGTATGCGGCACTGTAGATTGTCGTGGAAGTTCAGGTTTATGACTGCAAACGGCAATTTGCAGGCAACACCGAAAACTGCCGTAAATTGTCAGAAATTGACGTGGGCCTTGCTTGGCAGTTTTCCCCCCATGACCCCCCCCCCCCCGATTATGGCCGAGGCTTTAACATGTAAATGAAAATGCTGTGAGCTATACAAATGCAAATCAGGGTAGCAGGGGGAGTTACCTCAGGTGACGCAGAGGAGGGAAGCAACGTCAGGGGATGAGAGGAGGGTCAAGGCTTATGGAGAGGAGAAGATTTAAGCCCTGTCTCCCCTCTGTTGTTATGGGAAATGTATGCTCCCTTAGCAACAAAATGGACGAGCTAACGGCGCTAACACGGAGCCACACTGAGTACCGGGAGTGCAGTCTGATGTGTTTTACTGAGACATGGCTGCACAGGGACATTTCGGACCAGAACGTTTCCGTGGATGGTTTCAACACCGTTCGGGCCGACCGGGATTTTACCGAGAGCGGTAAGCGGAAAGGAGGGGGGCTTGCCGTTCTAGTGAATAGCAGATGGTGTAATCCTGGTCACATCACAATTAAAGAACAGCTCTGTAGCCCGGACATTGAACTGCTTGCCGTTGGACTCCATCCATATCATCTGCCTAGAGAGATCCCAAATGTCATCATTGTTGTTCTGTACATCCCTCCCTCTGCAAACCCAACATCTGCCTGCAGCACCATACACACCAGCATCTCCAAGCTTCAAACTAAAAACCCCAGTGCCCTCATCATCATGTCGGGAGACTTCAACCACGTCACCATGGATACAGTTCTGCCGACATTTAAACAATATGTCAACTGTCCTCCCAGAGAGGAGAGGACACTGGACCTTGCTAACATTAAAGATGCATACATCTCCTCTTCTCTCCCCCCTCTGGGCAGGTCAGATCACAACCTGGTTCACCTCAAACCCTGCTATGTGCCTCTGGTGAAGAGGAAGCCTACGATCACAAGGACTGTGAGGAGGTGGTCGGAGGAGGCTCATGAGGCACTGCAGGGCTGCTTTGATGTAACTGACTGGCCTGCACTCTGTGAGCCCCACGGGGAGGACATTGATGGGCTCACTGAGTGCATCACAGATTACATAAACTTCTGTGTGGACTGCAATGTCCCTGTTCAGACTGTAACCTGTTTTGCTAATAATAAGCCTTGGATCACTAAGGACATCAAGGTCATCCTGAATGAAAAGAAGAGGGAGTTCAGAGAGGGCAACCGTGATGAGGTGAGAGTAGTAAATTATATGTGCCTTTGCGCGTGCATGTGTAAAAAGGTGTGAAAATATGAGTGCATGTGCGCGTGCACGTGTAAAAGGTGTGAAAATATACACGCACGCTCGTGAGTATAACCACGCCTCCTGATGGGTGTATCCATACCTTATGGCCGGGTGACCACCGCCTACTGGGCGGATGGGGTAACGCCTATTGCGTTGTTCCCTCCCACAGTCTAAACTGTATATAAGTCCTTACCATTCGTGGTCATTTCACCCTCTGGATTTCTTCTGAGCAACAAGGGCCCTCTTCGTAGTCATGGCAAACAACGGATGTATCTGTGTGGAGGAGGCTTGCGGTGCTGATGGTATGTCCCGCCGTCAGTATCCTAGTGCTGCCGCTGTGGATGTCCAGCGTTCCAAAAGGAAGCGAACGGTGGGCGGTTTGAATATCAATGCTAACCCTATATCCGGGCCAGGGGGGTAGTAGAGTATGCGGGTCTAAATGGGTATGTTTACTCTGTGAAGTATTACGACGGACGAGTCAAGATGAGTGTTGACTGTCCCTTGGCCTCTGGTTTTGGAGTTGATGTTACGCAGGGTGGGAGTATGTCTGTGAAAGACTGGAAATTGTTTCGTTCTGTTGTCTGCTCAGACCTCGACCAGCCCGGATATCCAGAGACGGTTTATGTCTCACAGTTGATCAGTGCTACAGGTCCTGAGCTTTATCGGGTTGTGGGGGACCGTTTCTTTCATCGATTAGACGACTTTGTTTTTATCAGTGTTTGTGAAGACAGGGAGAGGTTGATTGCGGCCAGAGGTCGCGAAGAGTGGAAAAATCAGCCGTACCCGCTCAATTTTGAAGAGCATGACTCATGGTTCAAAAACATTTTCTTTATCCAGTGGTACGACTGGCGGAGTCTGCAAAGAGTGTTTAGAGAAGTTGATGAAGCAATCAAACGAGACAGGATCATCACTAGCTATGAAAATATTAGGAAATGTCTCGTTTTTGACGATATATCGCCTGGTATTCAAAGCGGTCTCCTGCCTACCTTGTGTAGGCCGAAAATCATCAGACACACCGACTGGTGATAGGAAATGGTAGGCATCTTGTGAATAATTTCAGTTTGT
>CAEMYA010001282.1:46758-58207 GCA_903131615.1 Diplodus sargus
CCCAGTGATGACAACAAATGCGTTAGGATGCAGCGTCTGTATCTGGGCAACAGCGGAGTGGATGACGTCACAGGCCAGCACTGCATCAGCTGAAGGAGGAACGTACACACCGATAATGACGGCGGATGTGAATTCCCGGGGCAAATAATAAGGCCTCATCCCCACAGTCAACAGTTCAATGTCCGGGGTACAGAGACTGTGGTTCCAGGATGTTTGAGTGAAGCCATGTCTCCATGAAACACAACACACTGCACTCACGATATTCCCTCTGAGCCTTTATCAGCGCGGCGAGCTCGTCCGTCTTGTTCCCCAGAGACCTCACGTTTCCCATGACGATCACCGGTACAGCCGGTCTGTGTCTGTATCTCATCCTTTTTAGATCCAGTTCTTGGGTTAGCTCGCCACTCCAGGGCCAACTGTACTCCTCTCCAACAGAAGCAGCCGGGCTGAAGAATCCAGGGATCTTGTCTCACTCGAACAGTCCACTCAGGAAACAAAAGATCTGGCCTTGTACCCACAAAGCCAGGAAAAAAAATCAATAAGTGATTTAAATGCATTTTTTTTCTTGACCTGAATCATTATGACATTGTTGTTTTACATTAAATGATATCGTGCCTTGTATCTTTCAACTGAAATACTCTTGTTGCATTTAATCCAATAAAATTGCTATAACACCTTTAACAATTTGGCACTCTTCTTCTTCAAACAAACAAATAAAAAGAATGACAACCATGTAATCTCTGTGGTCATTCTACACAATACACAGCATGGGCTTAGGTTTGGCTAACTTTAGCCTGAAATAGCAACAGGCACATCCAATCCCAGTACAGGGAAAGGGACAGGCTAATACCAACTCAGTCAAGAATTAGTTATCTATAAGCACATTCTGTGGCATCACAATTGGCAATAGGAAGTTAAGCTGCTAATTGACCTTACCGTTGCAGCCAACAACGCTAGCGGGATTAATGCTAATGACGCTAATATAGATAGCGCGGCAGTCGCGACGCTAATTAGTGGGCTGTGCTCGCCAGCCCACTATGGACACCTCTATAGCAAAGCTATAGGTGTCCATAGTGGGCCATAGTCAGCCTTCAGCTTTTCAGCTTTTCAACTCTTCAACTTTTTCAGCAATTCAGCTTTTTCAAAAAAAATTATTTAACATTGCCGCAAATGGGAAAATCTTCAAAACCCCTCGACTTTCAACTGCATCTTCTCCCTCAAACTTTGTGCTATAGAAACCATTCAACTATCAAAATGTGCAGCTTTTTAAGGACATTATGGGGTGTTTGTCATTTCTATCCTTCATACTTTTGGAAATATTAAGCTTTTTCTAAATTTTCCCATTCATCCTTATGGGGCTTTTTTCAAATTTCATTCTGCTATAACTTCAGCTTTTCAACTTTTCAACTTTTTCAGCAATCCAGCTTTTTCCGAAAAACATTTAACATTGCCGCAAATGGGAAAAGCTTCAAATCGTCTTCAAAACTCATCGCCTTTCAACCTCTTTTTGCTCCTCATACATTGAGCGAGACACACCATTCAAACTTTAAAGCACTCAGCAGATCTTGACCTATTGGACCTGTATTCAGTTTTTAAAAATCTTGTACGGTCTTGAAATAATCGCAGTTTTAGTTTGAGCGACTTTTAGCCCGTCTTCTGCGTTTACAATGGGTGTGTATTGTGTCGGCTAGAGTGAGTGACATCACCAACTGCCGCAGCCAGAGTGTAGAGCTGCGTCGAAAAAAATGTTCAAACTTGTTTTCAGCTTGAGTTTGATCCCTCACCTTTTACTTGACATAGACAATATATACATAGAAATGTAGGAAATCTTGTGGGACTTACAGTTTTGGATCTAGAAGCCCGAGACCGACAGCAACTCTCGCTGCTGTCCCATAAGCCGCAATGTTAATTTTGAGCCGAATTTTACGGAAAATAGCAGACGCTACCTGATTTGTCTATCGCTCTACCGCCTTTATTTTACACTCTTCAGAAATAAAAACAACATGACCGCGTTCAGCAACTCCTCCTGTCACTCACCATACAATTATTTTGAAGATAACCCTCACAGTTTTTTCAGAAATCGCAGGAGTTTGGGAGGCGTTCTCCTATTCATTTCTTATGGGGGACATTTTGTCTCTGTCCCTGGTCCTGATACAGCATGTCTGCAGCCATTTCAAGCTGTTCCTGCCTTTAACTTTCACCTGCCAGCCTTTTTTCACCTCTTTAAGCTCTTTCTGCCTTTAACTGTCCTCCTTTTCAGTCTTTTTTCACCTTTTTATTCTCTTACAGCCCCCCTACTTTTCGGCCTTTTCAGTCATTTTTCACCTTTTTCGTTCCTAAAGCTCGACATTTTGACTCTGCTCCTGTGGTGACGTTACCACAGGAGGCTACTTGCATAAGCATCGTCTCACAGCCGTCCTCAGCCAGACTTTCTGAGTGAGCGCCCCGAATCTGCTTATTTCCCTGTCATTTTCACTATAGGCTTACAGATAAAAACAGCTGCATAGTCAACATGCAGCGAGGCATTACCAAATGAACACAGATTAATTTGTCCTGAACGGACATAATAACAACCAGTCTGCCTGCAAAACATGAAAATGGGGAATGACGGAGCGGAGTGCATAGAAAAACAAAGCGCACACAGTATTCCGCCCTCCCAAGCAGCGCGCTGATTCGCTAGCACACCGCCAATAAGAACGGCCATTAAGCTAGCACACAACCAATCAGAGAAGCCTTTTCTTTCAGCCCCCGTCAGCTTTTCTGCCCTTTCAGCTTTTTAAAATGTCCATCTTTCTGCCTTTTCAACTCCTTCAAACATTCAACTTCATGTTCAGGTATCAAAGTTTTCACATTTTTTAAACTCTTTTCAGCCCTCTGCAGGTTTTCTGCCTTTTCAGTCTTTTTTCACTTCTTTAAGCTTTTTCAGCCCTCTTGCTTTACAGCTTTTCAAATATTCATCTCTCTGCCTTTTCAGCTTCATCATACATTCAGCTTCATTTTCAGCGACAGAAACTGTTCAGCTATCAATATGTTCAACTTATTAAGCTCTTTCAGCCTTTAAGTGTGCAACTTTTTCAGCTTTTCTCCATTACATTCAGCAGATTTCGCTTAAGCCTTCAGCATTCACACTGTATTTTCGTAGGAAATGCACATTTTTCTAATTATTATTATTATTATTCTTCCGTACACTTTTTGTCCATCTTCAACCATTGAAACATTCTTCAAATTTCATTCTGCTATAACTTCAGCATACCTTCAGCTATTCAAACCATTCAAATATTTAAATGTTCAGCTTTTTCAGCTCTTTCAACCTTCTTCTTTTCAACTTTTCAACTTTTTCAGCAATTCAGCTTTTTCAAAAAAACAATTTAACATTGCCGCAAATGGGAAAATCTTCAAAACTCCCCAACTTTCAACCTCATCTTCTCCCTCAAACTTTGTGCTATAGAAACCATTCAACTATCAAAATGTGCAGCTTTTTAAGGACATTATGGGGTGTATTTTTATCATTTCTATCCTTCATACTTTTGGAAATATTCAGCTTTTTCTGGCAAATTTTTCCCATTCATCCTTATAGGGATTTTTTCAAATTTCATTCTGCTATAACTTCAGCATACGTTCAGCTATTCAAATCATTCAAACATTAAAATGTTCAGCTTATTCAGCTCTTTCAACCTTCCACTTTTCAACTTTTAAACTTTTTCAATAATTCAGCTTTTTCCAAAAAATGTTTAACATTGACGCAAATGGGAAAACATTAAAATCCTCTGCAAAACTCATCGCCTTTCAACCTCATCTTCTACCTCATACGTTGAGCTGGAGACGCCATTCGCACTTTAAACAAGTCAGCGAAACTTGAACTATTGACACTGTATTCAGTTTTTAAAAATATTGTACGGTTTTGAAAATGTCGCAGTTTTAGTTTTAGGAACTTTTAGCTCCTCTTCTGATTTTATAATGGGTGTGTATTGCGTCGGCTAGAGTGGGTGACATCATCGCTTGAGTGGGGAGCCGTTCGAAGAATGGGAGCCAAAACTGTCTTCGGCTTGATTTTGATCCCACACCTTTTGCTTGGCATAGACAATATATGCGTAGAAATGTAGGAAATCTTGTTGGCTTTCAGCTGATGGTCTCATTTCAGATGTACGACTTACAGTTTTTGATGTGGAAGCCCTGGAGCGACATGAAGTTCAAGTATCGTCCCATAAGCCGCAATGTTAATTTTTGTGGCTAAATTCTTGGCCGAGAGCAGATGGCACCTGATTTGTCTCTCGCTACTGTGCCCTCATTTCTCACTCGACAGAAATAAAAACGACATGAGAGCATTCAGCCACATCTCCTCTCACTCAGCATATACATATTTTTGCCATAACCATTACAGTTTTTTCAAAAATCGCAGGGGTTTGGGAGGTGTTTTCCATTCATTCTAATAGGGATCTCTTAATCTCTGGCTCTCCTACTTCTCCCGCGTGTGTATCTCAAGAGTGCGTGTGTAGTGCCTGAGCTCGAGTGGATGACATCATCTTTCGAGTGGGGAGCAGCTGGAAAATCTGGAGAAAGACTTTTCTTCAGCTGGATTTGGATCCCACATCTTTTACTTTACATAGACGATGCAGCCATTTTAAGCTCTTTCAACCCTGTTGTTGCACAACTGTTTGGCCTTTTCAGTCTTTTTTCACCTATTTAACCTCTTTCAGCCCTCCTAGTCTACAGCTTTTTAGCCTTTTCAGATATTCATCTTTCTACCTTTTCAACTCCTTCAAACATTCAACTTGATGTTCAGCAATTAAAATGTTCAACTTTTTCAAGTCTTTCAGCCCGCTTCAGCTTTTCTGTCGTTTCATCTTTTAAAAATATTCATCATTCTGCCTTTTGAGCTTCTTTATACATTCAACTTCATGTTCAGCTACAGAAACTGTTCAGCTATCAACATGTTCAACTTTTTAAGCTCTTTCGGCCTTGACCTTTTCAACTTTTCATCTTCTCGACTTTTTCAGCTTTTTGGAAGTACATTCAGCAGATTTCGCTTCAGACTTCAGCATTCACACTGTATTTTCGTAGGAAATACAAATTTTTCTAGTTAAAGTTATTATTCTTCTTCCGTACGTTTTTTGGCACTCTTCTTCTCCTACAAATCTTGAGCGATTGAAACCATTCAAATATCAAAATGTTCAGCTTTTTTAGGACATGGTGGCGTCTATTTTTCTTGTTTCTAACCATCATACTTTTGGAAATATTCAGCTTTAAAAAAAATAATAATAACATTGACGCAAATGGGAAAATCTTAAAATCCTTTGCAAAACTCATCGCCTTTCAACCTCTACTTATCCCTCATACCTTGAGCTGGAGACGCCATTCCAACTTTAAACAAGTCAGTGGACCATGAACTATTGACCCTGTATTCAGTTTTTTTTAAATCTTGTACAGTTTTGAAAATGTTGCAGTTTTAGTTTTAAGGAGTTTTAGCCCGTCTTCTGATTTTATAATGGGTGTGTATTGCGTCAGCTAGAGTGCGTGACATCATCGCTAAAGTGTGAGGCCGCTCGAGGAATGGGAGACAAAATTGTCTTCAGCTTGATTCTGAATCCACGTTTTACTTGACATAGACAGTATAGGCATAGAAATGTAGGAAATCTTGTTGGCTTTTAGCTGATGGTCTCATTTCAGATGTACGACTTACAGTTTTGGATGTGGAAGCCCTCGAGCGTCAAGAACCCGAGCAACCGCTCCATAAGCCGCAATGTTAATTTTGAGGCTAAATTTCTATCCGAGAGCAGACGGTACCTGATTTGTCTCTCGCTCCTGTGCCCTCATTTCTGACTCGACAGAAATAAAAACGACATGAGCGAGTTCAGCCATGTCTCCTCTCACTCATCATAGAAATATTTTGGCCATAACCATTACAGTCTTTTCAAGAATCGCAGGGGTTTGGGAGGTGTTTTCCCATTCATCCTTATGGGATCCCTTCATCTCTGTCTCTGTTACTTCTCCTGCGTGTGCATCTCAACAATGCGTGTGTATTGCGTGAGCTAGAGTGTGTGACATAATCACTTGATTGAG
Source organism: Diplodus sargus (assembly GCA_903131615.1). Classification (NCBI taxonomy): domain Eukaryota; kingdom Metazoa; phylum Chordata; class Actinopteri; order Spariformes; family Sparidae; genus Diplodus; species Diplodus sargus. Next base: position 52,819 of record CAEMYA010001282.1, read on the forward strand.
AGCAGCTGGAACACTGGAGAATGGATTCTCTTCAGCTGGATTTGGATCCCACATCTTTTACTTTACATAGACCAGTAGTGTCAAACTGATCCAGGAAAGGGCCACTGTGGCTGCAGGTTTTTATTCCAACCAAGCAAGAGCACACCTGATTTAGATCAGATGTGCTCTTGCTTGGGGTTCCTCCTGCTCCAGCGTATGTGCAGCCATTTTAAGCTCTTTCACCCTTAACTTTTGTACATTTTCATCCTTTTTTCACCTGTTTTGGCTTCTTCAGCCCTCTCACAGGTCTACAGCTTTTCATCCTTTTCCATCCTTTTCATGCTTTTTTCACCCTTTTAAACTCTTTCAGCCTTTAACTTTTCAACTTTTTAGCCCTTTTTTACCATTTTAACCCCTTCCAGCCCTCTTACTCTATAGCTTTTGATCCCTTTTCACCTTTTGAAGCTTTGTCAGCCCTCTTACTTCATCCTTTTTAACCTTCTTAACCTTGTCCGGCCCTTTTAGTCTACAGCTTTTCATCCTTTTTTCACATTTTTAAGCTCTTCCAGCCTTTCACTTTTCACCCTTTTAGCCTTTTTTCACCATGTTAACCTCTTCCAGCCCTCTTACTTTCCAGCTTTATTTCACCTTATTGAGCTCTTTCAACCCTCTTTTTTACATGTTCATCATTTTTTCACCTGTTTTACCTTTTTCGGCCCTCTCACTCTACAGCTTTTCATCCTTTTTAAGCTTTTTCAGCTTTTTCGGCTCTCTTCATCCTTTTTTAACTTGCTCGGCTCTCTTTCTCTACAGCTATTTACCTTTTCATCTTTTTTTCACCTTTTTAAGCTCTTTCACCCTTTAACTTTTTTACATTTTCATCCTTTTTTCACCTGTTTTAGCTTTTTCAGCCCTCTCACTCTACAGCTTTCCATCCTCTTCCATCCTTTTCATCCTTTTTCACCCTTTTAAGCTCTTTCAGCCTTCACCTTTTCAAGTTTTTAGCCTTTTTTCACCATTTTAACCCCTTCCAGCCCTCTTACTCTACAGCAGGCATGTCCAAACTATTCCACAAAGGGCTGGTGTGGCTGCAGGTTTTTGTTCCAACCAATCAAGAGCACACAGTTTGACCAATCAACTCTCTGAAGACTGAGATCAGTGGATTAAATGAGTCAGGTCAGGTGTGCTGCTGCTTGGTTGAAAAGAAAACCTGCAGCCACAGTGGCCCTTTGTGGAATAGTTTGGACATGCCTGCTCTACAGCTTTTCACCTTTTCAACTTTTTTATAAAATATTTTAACCTCTTCCAGCCCTCTTACTCTACAGCTTTTTAGCCTTTTCAGATATTCACCTTTCTGCCTTTTCAGCTCTTTCAAACATTTAACTTCATGTTCAGCAATTAAAATGTTCAACTTTTTCAACTCCTTTAGCCTTTAACTTTTCTGCCTTTTCAGCTTTTCAGTTTTTCCAGCCTTTTTTTTTGCTTTTCCAGCCTTTTCAGCTTTTTCATACATTCAGCTTCATGTTCAGCTCCAGAAACTGTTCAGCTAGCAATATGTTCAACTTTTAAAGCTCTTTCAGCCTTTAACTTTGCAACTTTTTCAGCTTTTCAGCCCTTTCAGCTTTTCAGCTTTTCAGCCCTTTCAACTTTTCTGGCATTTCAGCTTTCAGCTTTTTCAGCTTTTCGGCAGTACATTCAGCAGATTTCGCTTCAGCATTCACACTGTATTTTCGCAGGAAATGCAATTTTTCTAGTTATTATTCAGGATTCCGTACACTTTTTGGCACCTATCTCCTCCTACAAATCTTGAGCGATCGAAAACCATTCAAATATCAAAATCTTCAGCTTTTTTAGGACATGATGGCCTCTATGTTTCTTAGTTCTACCTTTTATACTTTTGGAAATATTCAGCTTTTTCTGCAAAATTTTCCCTGTTCATCCTTATGGGGAATTTTTCAAATTTCATTCTGCTATAACTTCAGCATACGTTCAGCTATTCAAGCCATTCTTTGAGCTTTTTCAGCTCTTTCAACATTCCACTTCAACTTTTCAACTTTTTAACTTTTTAACTTTTTCAATAATTCAGCTTTTTCCCCCAAAAAATTAACATTCAATCAAATGGGAAAAGCTTCAAATCCTCTTCAAAACTCATCACCTTTCAACCTCATCTTGTTCCTCATACGCTGAGCGAGAGACACCATTCAAACTTTAAACCAGTCTCAAGACCTTGAACTATTGCCGATGTATTCAGTTTTTAAAAATCTTGTACGGTTTTGAAATGGTCGCAGTTTTAGTTTTAAGAACTTTTAGCTCCTCTTCTGATTTTATAATGGGTGTGTATTGCGTCAGCTAGAGTGTGTGACATCATCGCCAGAGTGGAGCCAGTTTTTAATAATGCGTTGGACAGTTCTTAACCCAATTTTAGTAGTTTCTGCAATCTCCTCAGATGTTTTCTCTGCTTGATGCATGCCAATGATTTGACCCTTCTCAAACATCTTTTCCACAACCATGGAATGTGTCTTTCGACATGGTTGTTTAAGAAATGAGAAGCTACGCATTGCATTAGTTGGGGTTAAATAAGTTGTTGCCAGCTGAAAGATAATCATCCATGCAGTGACTCTTACCTATTTGCTTAGTTAAATCCAGGTGGCAACTGTTTTTTTTGGCCAGGCATTGTATAACTATATATAAATATCGCCGCAAGCGGCAATCCGCGGGTTCTAACCTCTTTTGCCCCAGACTGGCCACCCTGTCCCTCATCCCCCGCCGTTGATGACAGCGGCCGCCCAGATTTCTCCAAATTGTGTTTTCAGCTACATGCTAATGGCATTCATAGCGCCCCCTATAGGTTGAGCTAAACATGCTTCGGTAGGCAGATTCCCAGTACAGTCATGAACCCACCCACCAAGTTTTGTGATGACAGGACAAAGGGTGTTGGAGTTATGGCCAATCATTTATAAGCCCCGCCTATTGTAAAAATACACGGGTCCCTGGCGGCCATGTTTTTTTGACCAATCTGGCTCATTTATAAGAGAAATTTGTCTTTTCATCCCCCAAAGCTGTATAGCAAATTTGGTGTTGATAGAGTCATTCTTTCAAAAGTTCTATTCATTTGACTGTTGTTAACGTCATGCAAATTAGCAAAAAATCTGTAATAGCGGCTTTTGTGGTGCAATAGGCTTTCTTGTAGAGGGCTATCAGGAGGATGTGTCTGAAAAATGTCAAGTCAGTAGCACTTCTGGCGTCGCAGGGAGAGCCTTTCGAAGTACACACCCTGTGTTAAAGCGCCCCCATCTGACGGATCTGGATGAAATTTTTGGAGCAGCATGTGGACGTCATTTATACTCAACGTACCAAGTTTCGTGTCTCTGGGTCTTTCCAGCTCGCCATAAATGAATAAAACGCAAACAATGATGGTTAATGACGAATAGGCCACGCCCACTTTCACCAATCAACATGGCACTCAAGATGTTAGGTAATACTCGCCCCTAGAGCATGCATACCAAATTGGGTGAAATTCTGTCCAATGGTCTTTGAGATATGCATATTTTGCATTTATAGCGCCCCCTATAGGTTGCGCTCAACATGCTTTGGCAGGCAGATTCCCAGTACAGTTCTGAACCTACCCACCAAGTTTTGTGATGATAGGACAAAGGGTGTGGGAGTTATGGCCAATCATGTCTAAGCCCCGCCCATTGCGACAATACATTGGTCCGCGGCGGCCATGTTTTTTGATAAATCTGGCTCATTTATAGTAGAAATGTGTCTGGTCTTCCCTCAAAGCCATATACCAAATTTGGTGTTGATAGAGTCAATCTTTCAAAAGTTCTATTCATTTAACTGTTTTTCACATTATGCTAATTAGCAAAAAATCTAAGTGGGCGGAGCTTCATGGTCTGATAGGCTTTTTTGTAGAGCACATGGAGCTGGACTTGTGTGTCAAATTTCAAGTCAATCCGACTTACTGTGTGAGGGGCGTGGCCTTCCCAAAAACGCATTTTAAATCCTTAATTATAGCGCCACCATCTGGCTGACTGGGCTCATATTTTAATAGAAGTTGATGCACATCATTTCCAATCATTGGGCCAAGTTTCAAGATTCTGGCCCATTCCAGCTCACGGGAATTTGAGCTCAAGCAACTGACAACAAATAATAAATATAGCCGCAAGCGGCAATCCGCGGGTTCTAACCTCTTTTGCCCCAAACCGACCACCCTGACCCTCATCCCCCGCAGTCGATGACATCGGCCGCCGTGTCCCTCAAAGATCTGTGCAACACACAGGCATGATAAGCCCCAGATTTCTTCAAATTTGGTTTTCAGCTACATGCTAATGGCATTTATAGCGCCCCCTATAGGCTGAGCTCAACATGCTTTGGTAGACAGATTACTAGTCCTGTTGTGAACCTACCCACCAAGTTTTGTGATGATAGGACAAAGGGTGTGGGAGTTATGGCCAATCATGTCTATGCCCCGGCCATTGTGACAATACATTGGTCCGTGGCGGCCATGTTTTTTGACCAATCTGGTTCATTAATAGTAGAAATATGTCTTTTCATTCCCCAAAGCCATATACCAAATTCGGTGTTGATAGAGTCAATCTTTCAAAAGTTCTATTCATTTTACTGTTTTTCACATTATGCTAATTAGCAAAAAATCTAAGTGGGCGGAGCTTCATGGTCCGATTGACTTTTTTGTAGAGCACGTGGAGCTGGACTTGTGTATCAAATTTCAAGTCAATCCGACTTACTGTGTGAGGGGCGTGGCCTTCCCAAAAACGCATTTTAAATCCTTAATTATAGCGCCACCATCTGCCTGACGGGGCTCATATTTTAATAAAAGTTGATGCACATCATTTCCAATCATGCTATTTCCTATGATACTGTTGTTGGTCACTCATTTAAATGATAATTTTTGATACTTAATTCATAGCAGGCATTTGCATTTAAATGTCGGCCAAACTATAGAGTTTTGTAGTAACAGAGAAACGTCACAAGGGGGCGATTGGCGCATGTGAGCAACCCGTTCACAGCCACATTTCATAGTAAAAGCCTCTTGCAGGATATAAACAAACCGGGTGTTTGTTGTCTGAATTCACGTGCCTGATGCAAGGGAATTAGACAAAAGTTTCACAACATATCTTAGCAGATTCTAGTCTATTCATGAATGTCTTTATTTGTATTTTTTTTTTTTATTTATTATTTATTTTCGGACTTGTTGCCATATGTATTTTATTATATGTATTTTCCCCAAATGTCATTAGTGTTTGTGGACCAAAGCATAATGTAATAAATATTAGAGAATGAATCAGCTGTTTGATCCCCGTTTGTTTAAAGACACTTAAATAAGCCTCGATATGAAATCAGTGGAATTCGCTGTGTAGCACAATTTTTGGGATGACATGATAATTTC
>CAEMYA010001283.1:9476-24324 GCA_903131615.1 Diplodus sargus
GCTGAAACCTAATACCTTTCTGCCATTAAATGAAGCCTCTCCTCCTGACTATAACTACGCCCATGTTGCTCGGGCCTCTAAACAGGGGGGAGGTGTTGCTCTAATCTACAAATCTATTCTCAGCCTTAACTCAAACCAGGATATTAAATGTACCTCTTTTGAGGCTCTGGTGTTAAAACCATTGTCATCAAATAGTAACAGCCTTGTCCAGGGAACAGGCTTTCACCTGGTTGTGCTGTACAGGCCTCCAGGGCCTTATTCCCAATTCCTAGAAGAATTTGGTGAATTTATTGCAGATCTTGTCACTCATTCAGATAAAATCCTAATCATTGGGGATTTCAATATCCACTTAAATAAGCCCTCTGACCCTCTAGGGAAAGCTTTTTTGAGACTTCTTGATATTTCCAACTTTATTCAGTTTGTCCATGAACCCACTCATTCCAGTGGAAACACTTTGGATTTGATAATTTCCCATGGACTTGATGTGTCAGCCCTAAAGGTGGCTTCTGTCTCCTCTGCGGTGTCGGACCATTTTCTCATGACATTTGAAGTGTCATTAGCCTGTCCCTATTTCAGTGACACAACTGTTTTTACTTCCCGTCATCTCAGCCCGGCAATCACAACGACACTCGTTGATAAACTGCCCAATGTCCTGGCTCCTTTTGCGACTGCGACAAAATCTGTGGATAGTCTCACAAATGAATTGAACTCAGTACTTGTTTCGCTCCTCGACTCTGTGGCACCGGTCTCTACCAGGATAAGGCGACCAAAGAAATCTACTCCCTGGTTTACTGAAGAAACCCGAGATCTCAAGCAGGCCTGCAGGAAAATGGAACGAGCATGGCGTAAATCTAAATTGAACGTCTTCTATCTTGCCTGGCATGATAGTGTACTTAACTATAAGCGTGCTCTAAATACTGCTAGAACAGCATATTTCTCCAGCCTAATAAACAAAAACAAACACAATCCTAGATTTCTCTTTAACACCGTGGCTAAACTCACTCAAAAACCACTGTGCTGCCTTCCATGCAAATGATTTCTTAGATTTCTTTTGCAATAAAATCGATGAGATCAGAATTAAAATTAATTCATCACCTCAGGCTTCCTCTTCAAAGTTTGTTAACAAATATCCTGCTGCCAATCCCCAGTTAGTCTCAGCTCTAAACACCTTTGAAAATATCTCCCTTGAGATATTGTCTCAACCTCAAAACCAACTACCTGCGTCCTGGACCCCTTTCCAGCAAAACTGTTTAAAGAACTATGGCCAGCACTGGGACCTACAATATTAACATTGTTAACTCATCTCTTATGACTGGTGTTGTCCCTCCCAGTTTTAAGTCTGCTGTGGTAAAGCCTCTACTGAAGAAACCACACCTCGACCCAGGATCACTAAATAACTATTGGCCAGTATCTAACCTTCCCTTCTTCTCTAAAATCATAGAAAGAGTTGTATCCCAACAACTCTCAGGCTACCTACTCAACAACAATCTCCTGGAACCTTTTCAGTCAGCTTTCAGAGCCTGTCACTCCACCGAAACCGCACTTACTAAAGTGGTAAATGACATCCTACTTAACTTAGATTCTAACTCAACATCAGTGCTCATGTTACTGGATCTCAGCGCTGCATTTGATACTATAGATCACAGCATACTGTCAGACCGACTTGAATGTCAATTTGGCATCTCTAGCCTGGTTCTAGCCTGGCTAAAATCGTACCTGTCCGAAAGAACACAATGTGTTTCCTACAATGGCACTTCATCAATTTTCACTGCTGTGAAGTACAGAGTTCCCCAGGGTTCTGTTCTGGGCCCTTTACTTTTCTCTTTGTATATTTCACCTCTCGGCCAAATTATTCGGAGCTATGGAATACATTTACACTGCTATGCGGACGACACTCAGCTGTATGTGCCGCTAAAAGCTGACGACAAATCTCAAATCACGAAACTAGAGACCTGCCTATGTGCAGTGAAGAAGTCGATGTCTGAAAACTTCCTGCTCTTAAATTCGGAAAAAACTGAGATGCTGGTCATCACTCCAGCCAGCCAGAGACACCATGTTGATCAGGTGGCTGTCACTCTCGACAACTGCGTTATTTCTCAAAGCTCAACTGTCAAGAATCTAGGTGTTACTTTTGATTCTACACTCTCTTTTGATCAGCACATCAAAGAAATTACCAAGATCGCCTTCTACCACCTGCGCAATATAGCCAAAATTAGGTCCTTCCTGTCCACTGCGGATGCAGAGATCCTGATTCATGCCTTTGTCTCGTCTCGTCTGGATTACTGCAATGCCTTATTTTCAGGCCTTCCACGTGAGAGCACTAAAAGTCTTCAGATGGTTCAAAATGCTGCAGCCAGAGTCCTAACACGTACGAGAAAATTTGATCATATTACACCAATCTTAGCGTCTCTGCACTGGCTCCCAGTGCATCTAAGATCAGACTTTAAGGTGCTGCTGATGACATATAAAGCTGTACACGGCCCGTCGTACATGTCAGATCTAATTAAACCATATACTCCTACTCGGGCATTACGCTCTCAAAATTCAGGGCTCCTGATGGCTCCCAGGATCAAGAAGCAGTCAGCTGGCTGCAGGGCTTTTTCCTATCGGGCTCCTTTCCTTTGGAATAACCTCCCAGCTGACATCAGACAATCTGGCTCTGTTGACGCCTTTAAATCTAAACTCAAAACTCACTTCTTTGACGTAGCCTTTAATTAGCCTTTGACATCACATGTGAGCTTCTTCAGTGGGTCGGTGTCAGTCTCAATGAGTTCCTACAGTATAAGACTACATTGTGCTGCCGACGAGAAACAATCTGTTTATTCTGATCAATATTGCATTTCTCTAACCTCTGTTTTTGTTTTCTGTTCACACAAGCTGTGTCACTCTCTACACTCTCGGTAGCTTCCTCCTCCCCCTCCTCCTTTTTTCTCTCTCCTCCTCCTCTCTTTCTTTCAGGCTCCCTTCTGATGGACCACGGCATCCTGGGACCATCTACCGTTTCTGGGCTCCTGCTGCCTTGAAATACTGACTGATCCGGACCGTCACACCCTGGGCTCGGCTGGGTCCCTGCTCTCCTCTGCTTCACCACCTCCTGATATCTACATTCCTGTAAATCTTGATGCCTCTCTCTGTCCTTTACTAATTCTCCTGTGTGGCCTGCTCTCTTCCAGGTCATCATGGTGGACAGGAGGTCGTCTGGCTCGGGCAGCACTTGGTGATACCTTGTCCTGCTCGATCGTATCCTGGATCCACTCAATTTTTCATATAACTTGTATCAGACTTTCTGTTGATGTAACTTGTAAACTGTGATTGCTGCTCTTTCTGTACACGCAACATCTACTGCATGTCTGTCCGTCCTGGAAGAGGGATCCCTCCTCTGTGGCTCTTCCTGAGGTTTCTTCCATTGTTTTTTTTTTTACCCTGTTAAAAGGTTTTTTTCCATCAACATGTGAAGTTTTTCCTCACTCGAATCGAGGGTCTAAGGACAGAGGATGTTGTTCACTGTACAGACTGTAAAGCCCATTTAGACAATGTGATTGTGATTTTGGGCTATATAAATAAAATTGATTTGAATATATAATACATTCAACCTCTAGAGGGCGGCATCGGATTACAAATCTCAATATATCAACAAATGTTCTTGAGTGCTTAATATATAACAGAAATGTCCTTTGTTTTGTGGATTTTGTGTGTTTTTATGAGTATTTAAATATTTACATGAGAATGAGCATGACCCTCCCGAACCAATCAAAACTCCTCAACACTCACTGAAAAGACAGTGAGTGATGTCAGTCTGATGTTTCACTTCACTTGTTGAGGAACTCAAAAAGTAACTTAGCATAAAGTAATCAGTACAAATGAATAATCACTAGGTCTTTTGGTCAAACTATAATACTGATAATGTTTGTCAAATGATGAAGTCAAAACAGTTTGAAACATTCTGTTCTCATTTGCTATTTACATCAGTGGTCCAGTTAATCTACAGTTGATGGATAAATACTACCACAGGTAAGAGGAAATGTATTTTTATACCTTGTTCTGAGTGACAACTGGAGTCTGATTGGCTACAGGCTGTCCATAAACTTTTGGTATACCAACAACGCTGGAAGTACTTGACTAGTTCCAGTGAAATTAGTTCTAAATTAATGATCCTGTTTCTAAAATTAGTGGGACTGGCATCAGCTGGATGTTAACACCTAAAAGATGGAAATAAACTGAATGGAAAAAGAAAAAAGACACCGAATAGTCCTTCAGTGCAGCATCCTCTGAACACCACAGGATGGAACCATTTGGATAAACAGATAATGTCTGAAAGAACTGACATTTCCTCAGATTTATGCTGCTGCAAATCCTGAAAGTTAATTAACAAAACTGTTAAAGTCTCAATGAAGGGTTTGAACTGAATATATGGAAAAACAAGACAATGAACTGACCTCAGACTCTCGAGAACACAATTTTGACTCTCCAGTCCAACAGGCAGTAGCTTCACTTCTGAATCCTTCAGGCTGTTGAAACTCAGGTCCAGCTCTCTCAGATGGGAGGGGTTGGACTTCAGAGCTGAGGCCACAACTTCACAGTGAGTCTCTGAGAGTCCACAGTCAGAAAGTCTGTCATGACACAGATATTACAAAAATGTTATTATGAAAGAAGAAACTTTATATTTGCTTCATGCATTTGATGTCAAAACATTCTGTTGTGATTAACATTTTTTATTTACATCAGTAGTTCAGCAAACCTTCATCTTATCTGTGTTTGACATGAAACAGTGATTCTCATCACTCTCTAAAACCTGAAGACTTTAAATCTGTTTTATTTTAATCTTGGGTCCCACCCAAAAGAGAAGAGAAACCATCTTAAAAATCTACATTTAAATTATTAATAGTTTGCCCGATAATACAAATGGGATTCAGAACAGTTGACTTCTATGAATTATATGATGAACACTTCTATGGTGATTTTGAATTATACATCTACTGTCTTTTCAAATGCTGTTGTACATTACAGTAGTTACCATTTACAAGAAAAAATAAAGAGTAGAACCAAATAAGAGTCAATTCAAAAAACAATCTCATGTCATGTATAAAAGGTAAAATAGAACCTTTAATTTGAGCTGGAACTTTTTGGTCCATTTGCTCACTGTGAAATGTCTCTAAACTGACATAATGATGACAATAACTGCATGAAAGAAATTCTCAAGGACTTTAGAAACATCACATGAAAAATGATACTGATCTTATTTTAAACGCTTCAGTATAGTTGTTAAAAAAACATATTTCATTAGTTTCACCAGGGTTTTTTCTATCAGCTAAAGAAAGATTAACAGAAGAAAAATTGTAAAATTTAATGATCATCGGAAATAAATAGAACAACTGAGTTCACAACCTGACAGCAATAAACACATCCAACTGAAGAATCAACATTGCTGCACTCATGGTAAGTGAAACATTTATTACAAATAATCAGAACTGTATTTAAAAATGTAAATGCTATTTCAAAATAAATTATTTTATAGTTTGTATATCTGAAGAATTAAACTTCTAGTCTACACTGATTTATAATGTTGATAATCACATCTGGACTCACACAGCCTTCCTGCAGTTCCTCACAGCTGGAATCAGTCTCAGTCGTCCCTCCTTTGATGTTTTGTACTTCTTCAGGTTCAACTCATCCAGAACCTCCTCTGACATCAGCAGCATGTAGGCCAGAGCTGAGCAGTGGATCACAGAGAGTTCCTTCTCTGATCTGTTCTCTGACTTCAGGAACTCTTGGATCTCCTGATGAACTGAGTGGTCATTCATCTCCATCAGACAGTGGAAGATGTTGATGCTTCTGTCAGGAGAGACATCATCTCTGTTCATCTCCTTCAGGTTGTTGATGGCTCTCTGGATGAGTTCTGGACTGCTGTCTGTCCGACCCAGCAGACCTCCTAAGAGCCTCTGGTTGGACTTCAGAGAGAGGCCATGAAGGAAGCGAACAAACAGGTCCAGGTGGCCATTTTTACTTTCAAGTGATTTCTGCATGTTGCTCCTCAGGAAGTCATCCAGGGATGGGTAACTGGTCTCCTGGTCACCAGTGCCTTCAGCAAACAACTTGGAAATCTTCTCAAAAACAGATTTTGGTTTTGATTCCCTGAGTTTGAAGTCTTTTAGAAAAGCCTCCAGGACTTTTGTGTTCCTGTTGGTGTAACAGTGGAACATGTAGACTGCAGCCAGAAACTCCTGAATGCTCAGATGAACAAAGCAGTAGACTGTTTTCTGGAAGACCACACTCTCTCTTCTGAAGATCTCTGTACAAACTCCTGAGTACAACGAGGCCTCTGTGACATTAAGACCACAGCGCTCCAGGTCTTCTTGGTAGAACATGATGTTTCCTGTCTCCAGATGTTCAAACGCCAGCTTCCCCAGCTTCAGAAGAACTTCCCTGTCAGCCTCCGTCAGCTCCTGTGGACTCGTCTCACGTCCCTCATCATACTTCTGCTTCTTCCTCTTTGTCTGAACCAGCAGGAAGTGTGAGTACATGTCAGTCAGGGTCTTGGGCAGCTCTCCTCTCTGGTCTGTAGTCAACATGTGGTCCAGAACTGTAGCAGTGATCCAGCAGAAGACTGGGATCAGACACATGATGTGGAGGCTCCTGGAGGTCTTGATGTGTGAGATGATTCTGCTGGACAGATCTTCATCACTGAATCTCCTCCTGAAGTACTCCTCCTTCTGGACGTCAGTGAAGCCTCGTACTTCTGCTACCCTGTCCACACATGAAGGAGGGATCTGATTGGCTGCTGCAGGTCTGGAAGTGATCCAGACGAGAGCCGAGGGAAGCAGCTTCCCCTGGATGAGGTTTGTCAGCAGCACGCTGACTGATGACTTCTGTGTGACATCAGACACAACCTCATGGTTGTTGAAATCCAGTGAAAGTCTGCTTTCATCCAGGCCGTCAAAGATGAAGAGAAGTTTACAGACAGCGAGCTTCTCTGCTGTCACCTTCTGTAATGTTGGATGGAAAACATGGAGCAGCCTGAGAAGACTGTACTGCTCATCTCTGATCAGGTTCAGCTCCCTGAACGACAGCAGAACCAGCAGACTGACATCTTGGTTTTCGGAGCCCTCTGCCCAGTCCAGACTGAACTTATGCACCGAGAAGGTTTTTCCAACTCCAGCGACGCCGTTGGTCAGAACGACTCTGATGCGTCTCTGTTGGTCAGGTGAGGCTTTTAAGATGTCGCAGCACCTGATTGGAGTGTCAGGGAGGGTCTCCATCTTGGAAGCTGTCTCTAGCTGTCTCACCTCATGTTGGGTATTAATCTCTTCACTCTGTCCCTCTATGATGTAGAGCTCCGTGTAGATCTTGTTGAAGAGGGTTCCACTTCCTGTTTCATCACTTCTTGTTCCATCACTTCCTTCAGTCACATGTTCACATCTCCTCCTCAGACTGATCTTATGTTCATCTAAAGCCTCCTGCAGAAATCTATCACCTGAAAGAGAAGAAAATATTCAGGGATTACACTGAGAGAAATAATCTTGATGAAATAAAAATGTTTTTGAATGAATGATATTCATGATAATATTAAATGCTCTACAGAACACAACAGTTGTTCCTTTAAAACATGAACAGTTCCTGTTTTCAGACGTGATGACATCAGCAGACGGATGTTCAGTCTTACTTTGTACAGTGTTAGTCTGACTGACTGTCTGCAGTCCAGCTCTTGTTCTGGATCTTTCTCCACACTGGGGACAGGAGGAGTGTTCTGATGAAGCAGACTGGTCCCAGTATGAGGTGATGCACTGTCTGCAGAACCAGTGTCCACAGCTGGTAGAGACTGGATCCTTCAGGACGTCCTGACACAAAGAACAGCAGGACGGCTGCTCCGCCACGGAAACACTTCCCTCTGTCTTTCTGAAGAGATAAAGGAAAATCACTAGAAAATATAGATCAGTCTGACAAAAGAGAAGACAGACTGTAAACATAAGTATGTCTACTCCAAGGTCTGACTGTGGACTGAACTTCCAATCACTAACACTTTGTCAGTTTGCATCATTTCATTTTAGTAAACAAAAGAAAAAGGACCATAAGCATGACCTCATTAGCAGCTGTTAGAAACTTAAACCATACTGAACAAAGTACATGGTCACACTTAGTACAATATACCCTCCTCTTTCTTCAACAGCTGTGCTTGATAAAAAAGGTTTGATGATGATAAAAACAATCTCAGAGTGAAGATTCTGGGACAGTTTCCATGAGATACTTCCAGCCCTCATCAATGGAGCCTTTTACTTTGCAAAGATAAAGAAGAAATCCTCTCTTGTCATTGAAGCAGAACATATATCCCTCATTTGTGCATGGATTAAAGCAAAAAAAACAACAACTTTTGACTGAAATGTTTTTTTCGAGCTGTAGCCAGTCATATTCCCAATTTTTAATTAGTGAAACATGTTACAGGGCATGTTACTTGACACATGCTGAAAAAATAAGATAAGAGGATGATCTGAACAGCTTTTCTATTCACACTTATGTTTTTTGTCTTTTTAATGTAATTTTCAATCTATGAAATCAAACCTTTTTTTTTTGCCAAGCTTCTCTCAAGTTTTACTCTTTCAAATAATCAACCATCTACAGAAATTTTCAGTACGCTATTTTTATACTTCTTCTTTTTCCCCTCATCATCATTATCATTAATTATTATTATTATCAATTATATTGTTTAAAGTGAGCCTCTTACCGTTTAACATGAAAATACATCATACAAACAGCAACTTTTGCAGCCTTGTCAATCTGATGGCGAGTTATCACCTTTCTGTCATCACCATCATACTGTTAATAATCAAAGAAGCTCTGAGGATTTACATTTGTTCTATATGTTATAACACAAGATTTCAGCACTGAGCTACAATCAGGCTACATTCATGATTTTGTACAGCCAAACCAACCAAAAACGTGATCATCATTATAAAATCAGCTAAGCAGCTAAACTTTAGCGCGATTCCATGTTTAGATCCTGCTCTGTGTGGGTCACTACACTGTCAGTAGTTGACGCTGTTAATTACAATTGTTGTAAAAGTTACAAAAGAAAGTTGTAATTCTTGTCTTTTGAACAGATCATTTGATCCATCTGCAGTAAAAACACTGAGATGACTTTTGTTCGTTTTCATTCATCAGTAATTTTTCCATCACAGCAAAACAGGTTGAATAAGCCATCAAACTCCTGAAGGTTTAACTGAGCAAACTAAACATGTTTAAGACAAAATTTCTCGAACAGACAAACAATGAATGAACTTGAAGTATCTCACTCGTCAACAATATTTAGGCTATATCCCATGATGCAACACTCACGGTGGATTCAAAAAGAATATCTGATTTTGAAACATAATTGTCTCGTCCCTACGTATAATACAAATCACAAAGCTTTAAAACGTAATTTCCAAAAAATAATTTTGTCCTATATTTGTGCAACTACAGTCATATAATGGTAATGATTTAATTCTTTAAACTTAAGTTAGTATCAGTCCTCTTACTTTGTGTCTGAGGGTCCAGGTTCATTACTGAAGTTCTCAGATAAACCTTTGGACTGGTCACTCTTCATAGACAGACGGCTGGAGACTGCAGACTCTGCTCTGTCCTCCTCTTCCTCCACACAATCACTCATCTTCTGTACTTCAGAAAGCACTGAGGTTAATATGTAGCACATGGAAGGAGAACAACATGAAGACGAGGAAGACAAACAAGTGAAACAAGATGAAGAGGAGGAGGAAGGTGTAAAATGGAGCTGGTGAAGCTGCAGACTCATCACCTAATGTGATGCTCAACAAGTGACATTTACAAAGATCGGCCATGTTGATGTGTGATTAGAGGGACGTCCCTCAGTATGATGTCCTGCTCTGTCCACTCAAAACAGAGACTCAACTAACTGCCTGCACACTTTCTCTGTAACTTGTTGGTGCTTCCTCCATTTTTCATGTACCTGGATCACCTGCTCAGGTTTGTGGTGTGATCAGTTTATGAGCTTCTCTCTGTTATTCTTTGCTCAATAGAATGTAACCTCACTGAATAGACCTGCAATAAATCACATGTTTTCATGAGCTTCTAAAATGCATGTTGTGATATCTCATTTAAACTGGTATTTATCAAATACAATGACTGATTTAAATCTGCTTTAAATGAGCAAAAAAAAAAAAAAAGAAGCAACATTTTGCAGTCAATCTGTCATGATTTATACAAGATCTGAACCCAAAAGCACGACTCTGTACCACAGGTAACAGTGAATAAGACGTCTTTAATGTTCAAACGAGGAAAACTAGTGCAGGTGAGGTGGGGTGGTGCGAGGTCCTGGGGTCCCGTAGTGGCTCGTGAGATCACCGGTGAAAGACGAGGGCGAGGGTGGCGTGGTGTGGCATGGCGTCTGCTGCAGAGCAATGGCGGTAGGCCGGCTAGTCCACAGGCAGGCAAAGGAGAAGCAAACACAGGCGGCAAGGTTAACATGGCATTCACGTAGACGATCAGGCAGCAAGCAGGAGGGAATCCAGAGGCTATATAGGGTGGTTGATTGCCGAGTAGATTCACCTTGCTGCTGCCTGTTGGAGAAAGACCACGCCCACATGCACACACACAGAACACACAGGGGGAGAAGATACAGGAGGAGCAATACAGACAGGGGAAACAACACAAACACCAGGAAGAGGGCGGGGCTGCCATGATAGGATCATGACAGTACCCCCCCTCAATGACCGATTCCTGACGGTCTATCAGGTTTGTTGGGATGAGCTCAGTAAAAGTCAGTACGGAGAGTGGGGTCCATGATGAGTCCCTGAGTAATCCAACTCCTCTCCTCTGGTCCATATCCCTCCCTCCTAGATATTAAAACCCATGCCCCCTGCGACGAACATTCAGAATGCGGCTCACCGTAAAAGCTGGATGTCCATCGATGAGCCGGGGGGTGGTGGGGCGACGGTATGAGGGCACAGAGTGCTGGTGGAGACCGGTTTCAGCTGAGAGACATGGAAAGTAGGGTGAATCCGCTAGGATGCAGGAGACTTGAGGCGAACAGCTGCAGGATTCACAATCGCCTCGACTTCAAATGGACCGATGAACCTGAGAGACAGTTTCTGTCATACCTAGGGGAATGTCCTTGGCACTTAACCACACCTTTTGTCCTGGTTTGTACTCTGGGGCAGGAGTACGCCGCCGGTCAGCCAATCTCCGGTTTTGACCCTGGATGCGCAGGAGAGCCGCTCTGGTCTCCCTCCAGATTCTGCGGATCCTGCAGAGGCTGAGCTGGACCGATGGCACAGCGATCTCCTGCTCCTGAGAGGGGAATAAAGGTAGTAAGTAACCTATCGATGCTTCGAATGGTGTCATACCGGTAGCTGCAGATGTGAGAGAGTTGTGAGAGTACTTGACCCATGTCAGATGAGAGCTCCATGATGCAGGATTTTGAGCACATATGCAGCGAAGGGCCATCTCCAGATCCTGGTTGGCACATTCTGTCTGGCCGTTGGACTGTGGATGGTAACCCGATGAAAGGCTCACCGTCGCGCCCAGTGCCCGGCAAAACTCCTTCCAGACTCTGGATGTAAACTGGGGGCCTCTGTCTGACACAATGTCGGCAGGTATCCCGTGGATCCTGAACACATGATTCACTAGTATTTCGACAGTTTCAATAGCTGAGGGAAGTTTAGGGAGAGCCACAAAATGTTAGAGAACCACAATCGTCAGAATGGTGTCATTACCTTGTGATACCGACAGTCCAGTTAACAAGTCCAAGGCGATGTGGGACCAAGGGCGGCTGGGCACTTGGAGCGGACGGAGGAGGCCTGCATGTGGTCGGTGTGTTGCCTTTCCTCGAGCACAAACGGTACAAGCCTTGATGTACTCACGGGTGTCCATAGCCATCGTTGGCCACCAGAAGTGGCGCTGGAGCAATAACAACGTGCGGAAGGACCCAGGGTGACAGGCAAACCGGGATGTGTGACTCCACTGGAGGACCTGGGAACGGACAGAGACAGGTGCAAACAAGCGACCCTGGGGACCCCCCCCCCCCCCCAGGATCTGGGTCAGTTAGAACGGCGGTCCTTACCAAGGACTCGATCAGGCATGATGCAGGTAAGATGGTGTCAGGAACAGATGGATTGTCACTATTGTCATGAAACTGTCTAGATAATGCGTCGGGCTTAACATTCTTGCTCCCTGGTCGCTACATGAGGTTGAACTTAAACCAGCCGAAAAACAAAGCCCACCGGGCTTGGCGGGAGTTCAGACGTTTTGCACTTTGAATGTAAGCCATATTTTCATGATCAGTCCATACAGTGTAAGGTGACTCCGTTCCCTCCAACCAGTGTCTCCACTCCTCAAGTGCCAACTTCATGGCCAGCAGTTCACTATTCCCCACGTCGTAGTTGTGTTCTGCAGGGGACAATGTTTTGGAGAAGAATGCACAGGGGTGTAATTTGTCATCTGCTGCTCACTGAGAAAGCACTGCACCGACGCCAATGTCAGACGCGTCCTGAGGTAGAGCTGGTAGTCTGATGAGTCGTACCACTGGGCAAGTATAGGTCCTGTCCTTGACTTGGATGACTGTAGCCCTAACCCGACCATCTGCCCCAGGTATGATGGTTTTCACTGTTCCTACTTGCCAGAGATCTCTTGGAGTTTGCTGGTCGACAATGAGGACCACAGTTCCGACAGTAATGTTGTCCTTCTCAGTGTGCCATTTCTGCCGTACTTAAGGTAAGGTGGGCAGGAAGTGCCGTATGAAGTGCCTCCAGAAATGGTCAGCCAGAACTTGAGTGTGTCTCCATCTCTTGTGACTGGGCAGTTCTGATTCTAGGTAGCCCACTTGTGGCATAGAGCAGTCTGGCCGCCCAATCAATAAGGAGTTGGGTGTAACAGGATCTGGGTCTGCAATGTCCGTGGAGACGTAACCCAAAGGTCTGGAGTTGAGGATGCTCTCTACCTCGATCAAGACGGTCCTTAACACCTCTTCTGACACAGTTTGAGCTCCCAATGTGGTGTGCAGGGCTGCCTTCACAGATCGCACCTCTCTTTCCCAAGATCCACCAAAATGAGGAGCATTAGGGGGATTGAAACGGAACCGGATCTGTTCTGCCGCCAGTTGTTCTCGAAGGGTTGGCTCCATGGCTTTGAATGCTTCATGCAGTTCTTTACTTCCACCCTTAAAGGGACTTAGGGCAGGATTTGTGAAAAAATGAACAGTCATTATAAGTATTGCTATGCTAATAGGTGATGAAGCGTTCCAAACCAAAAAGAATGAGCCCACCCACGTATCTCTCCGCTGCCCTGTACAGGCTGTGTGCTGCATAATGTACTGCAATTCGGGGCCTGAATTTCCCGCGCCGTCCTGCGGACGTGACGTCAAATGACGCTGAATGCGCGTCCTCGACAGCTTGGAGACCGGAAGAAGACAAGCGCGGTGGATCCAAACTAGTGTTTGGGTAGAAATGGATTCTACTATGGCCAGAAAACGACCCACCACCACACGAAGTCCAATAAATAGTTATACTAAGAGGAACACGGAGGTTTTGTAAGCGGCAAGTCGTGAGTCGAAACGAAATTACGTCCAAAGCCGGACTGGCACTGGAATAAACATCGGATACACGTTCAGCTCATGGAGGCAGCTTCAACATGAAGTGGGACTGAAAACAGATGCTGACATGGCTCATTTCCTAGCAACAGGTAAGAAAACATTACACGTCATGTTTAGAGCGTGATTTGAAAATCTTATGAGATTACAGAGGACTCGGAGTGAGCTAACGTGCAAAGTAGTGGTAGCTGCTAACATGTATCTTAGTCCGGTCCTGTGTAGTTACAGACTGCGCGTCAGACTGCGCCTGTGTAGTGACTACACAGACACAGAAACCGTTAGCCACTAGCTACACACAGCGAGACGGCTTCCTGGCTGCTTCATGCCTGCAATAGGCTAACGGTTTAGCCGCTAGCTACACACAGCGAGCCGGCTTCCTGGCTGCTTCGTGTGTGTAACGTTAGCGGATCAGGCTGTATCATACACACAGCGAGACGGCTTCCTGGCTGCTTCATGCGTGTAACGTTAGAGGAGAAGGCTATATCATACACACAGTGAGACGGCTTCCTGGCTGCTTCGTGTGTGTAACGTTAGCGGATCAGGCTATATCATACACACAGCGAGACGGCTTCCTGGCTGCTTCATGCGTGTAACATTAGAGGAGAAGGCTATATCATACACACAGTGAGACGGCTCCTGTCTCGTCCCGTCCCCGGGAAATACACTATTTAGGGGGTACAGTAACGATATTTACAGGCTATGTGTTAGGGGCTATTGTGTTGACTCGTTGGTGATACTGTTGTGATGTAGCTGAATAAAAAGCAGTTTAGAGCTAACCGTGAAGTGCACAATCGCATGTAAACAAGCTCAGATGGTGCTTTATAAATTGATATTGAACTGGTCCAGACACACATTGACAGAGGACAGGTATGTCATTCACCTACATCCCACATCCATGTCTGATTAGTTTCAAAGTCAAAACATACCTCTTTGAAATAAAGTCAATTTGGAACTTCGTCACAAGTCATTCTCTGTAAGTGCCAGCTGTACTGAGGTCCAGTACTACAGAAAAATGTAGATCTTCTGCTCACTATAACCAAGTTTAATACACCGCTCAATCATTTGAAAGTCTGGCACTTGTATTTGTAATGCTCAAACAATCAGCATCAAGTCATTAGTTATATCTGTTCTTGCCAGGGTAGAGTTGAAAATAATAATTACTAGACTTGATTATGGAGCTTTGTGAGCATGTGTTCTAACTCTACTTTTCTCTTCTCTCCATAAAGGCCTCAGCTACATGATCCAGAGTTGTGAGCA
>CAEMYA010001283.1:39377-57852 GCA_903131615.1 Diplodus sargus
GAACACAGATACTCACAGCTCACTTTAATGATGATTTACTGCTGTTAAAAACCAGAGTCTCACTCACATTTAAAGATTTCATCTACTTTGGAAACATTACATGACAAATATGTAAATATGGAGTCTATAAAATATTTGGGCAAATCAAATGACACATGGGCTGATATTGGCTGCAAACAGGACACTCTGGAGGCTGTGGTGGAGAGGAGGACACTGAAATCCATCATGGATAATCCTCTCCACCCTTTCCAACTCACACTGGTCAGACAGCGGAGCACCTTCTCCTGAAGGCTGCTTCAGCTTCACTGTCTTAATAACAGATACAGACAATCTTTCCTGCCACAAGCCATTTCATTAAAAAATATCTCTCTCAACTCTGCCTGACAGAGAGAACTCTGATCACTCTACTGTTTTTTGTATATATTATTATTGTTTATAGTAAACTGTGCACTGTATATATATATATACATATATATTGCCTTCTATTTATGTTATGTACTGAGTGTTTTATTTGCGGACCCACTGCTGCTGTCACAAAAATAATTTCCCAGTCTAGGATCATTAAAGTAATTCTATCTATCTATCTATCTATCTATCTATCTATCTATCTATCTATCTATCTATCTATCTATGACGTTAAAGGTCCTACATTGAACAGTAAAACATCAGCTGTGGTTTCTGGACTTCAGCAGAGGTTCTGGTCTGTATACAGACCACATGGTTACTAAATGTAATGTTGGTTCTCTGAAATAAGAGCCTTCAGTCAGACTGATCTGAGAGCTGTGACAAAGATGAACTGATGAGTTCTTCAGTGTTGAAATGAGAACAAACACTTTGAGATCAGATTTGATGCTCCGACAGTTTGATGAATGAGGACACTGTCTCTATACATCCTGTGATGCTGTCAGCTGTGATCAGCTTTTTGTCCTGTAGACATGAACACAACAACAACAGTCGTCTTCACATCAACTTAAACACACGATCACAACAAGCTTCTGGCTCGTCTGATTGGCTGACTGTTCTCCTCTCACAGCTTCACTGAGGTAAGCAGGAAATACTGGATCTTTACTTTGATATTGTGTTTAGTACAATACTGCTGAAACCAGCATGAACTGACTCCAACCCTCTACTGACCTCAGAGTCTCCAGTCTGCAGTCTGGACTCTCCTTCAGATCACACAGCAGCTTCACGTCTGAATCCTTCAGGTTGTTGTAGTCCAGGTACAGCTGTCTCAGATGGGAGGGGTTGGACTTTGAAGCTGACGCCAGAGAAGCACAGCTGATCTCTGACAAACTGCAGTCACTCAATCTGAATAAAGGATAAATTGTGTAACTTTAGAAGACAAAGTTGAAAGTTGAAATTGAAAACACTGAGGGCCCTATTTAGACGGTCTAAAGCGTAACGCCCTAGTGAATTTAGGGCGTTTCCAGTTCATTTTTGCGGGTTAAATGGTGGATAATCTGGGCACAAAGTGAGTCGCACGGCACAAAGGTTATATTTAGACTCATGGGTTTGTTTTGGGCGGAACATAAATCAAACCAATCCAAGTGTCATCTCCGATTCCCTTTCAGAGCCAGGTGCATCAGGGCCTGGCACATATTAACCAAAGGGACTTGTCTTCAGTGAGGACCAGGGATGTGATCCACAGCTGCTGGACCCTCTGCCCCCCTTCTGTTAGACGACATATGAAAATATAAAGGGAGGAGGAGCGATGCTGCGTCCCTCTGTGTGTATGTGTGTGTGTGTACAGATCTCAGTCTGTGAATCAGGTGTGACGGGTCATAAAGCCTATCATCCTGATCAATAACGGTGGGATAAGAGGGTGAAATATGTCCTTAATGAGGAAAATATTAGTGACATCACCTGCAGTGATCCTCCAGTAGCAGAAATGTGAGTGTGTCTATGTCTATCTCAACATTAGCATGCGTACAACGAACAGATGATACACTTAACTCATTAGTTAAAACTCCTGACTCATTTCCTTCGGAGAGTTTAGAACAACAGCTTTTAGTTTTGTTGATTAAATGTGTCATGATATTTGTTACAGTGACATGACTGTGTTCATGGAAATGTTTAAAATAACTGAAAGCAGCCTCTCAAATCACAACATCAGAGTGTATGAACGGTGTAAGCTCATCTAATGTTCCTTCAAACAGCAGGAAACAGATTGTGTTTCTGACTTCAGACCAGCTTTTTGTTGGTTTATGTCGCTTTCTGCTACCTAAAGATATCAATCCATCATCAGTGCACCTGACCACACCTCACTTTAAAGGTACAATATGTAAGAAATCTAAAGCAACTGGCTGTAAAATCATCCTAATATGTCACAGAGACTCAGGAATAATGTCCATATAACATCCTAAACTCACCAACAACAACAGTACAGCCAAAATATTCGCATTAAAAAAAATCTTTTGCAGACTGCAAATCATGTTGATGTTTTGAAATCATGTTTTGGCATGTGGCGCCACCCACTGGCGTCTGCAAATAATTGCAGTCAGTAGAGTCTCAGCTGCTGAGCAACCACAGGTTGCCAGTTCCTGAGCTACAATGGCAGAGGCAACGATATCTAAAAGAACTCGTTATGAATCACAAAAACGCCAAGATAAAATTCGAGGCAAAGCGAGGATCTATATAGGAGATGCATTTGAACGGTGGAGACAGTTGAAAGCTGAGAGGGATTTGAAAACGGATGCAGAATTGGCTGCTCTTCTCCTAGACAGGTAAGTTAAGCTTGGCTGACTAAGTTAGCATCGTAGCTTGACGGGGATGGACATTTCGAATTCTTTGAATTGTCGAGTGATACGTTATTCATTTCGTTCATAGAAAACAAACACTAGCAGCACAGCTAACGCTAGCAGCATTAGCACTGTCCTGGTACGGGCATCCAGTCTCCAGCGTGCTGCTGTCCACTATGTCCATCCCTAGTCAACAGCTAACATTACCATAAATAATAATACATCTTGATCTTTACTGAGAGAACAGTGTGACCACTCTGGCAACCTTGAGTCTGGAGGGGAGGTTGTTTACGACTCGCCGCCGTATTTTGAATTTGAGTGTAGTACCGTTTTTGGCCACATTCTTACATTTGGCACCTTTAAGACCAACACGCCCAAGAGCGCACAGGTGGGTGTAAGTACATTAGCTATTTACACAACGTGGGCGCTGGGCATGAAAATGACAACTGTGTCAGTCTGAAACTACCAATGACACTTGACACTACGTGTCGCTTTGCACCAAGCGTAAGATAAGAGTCCCCAGTGATTAATATGTTCAGAGCTGAAAAAGGTTTAGAATTTACAAGTTTAGAAAATGGAAACTCCAAACACCTGAACCCAACAGGATGCAGGTTCAACACTGTAAAATTCAGAAAGAGAGAAAGAGCTCTTCTAATGAAACAAGGTGCGACTTCAATAAAAACGTAGTGACTCCACCTCGACCTGAATTAGGTTCATTTGTTATATAAACTTTTCAAATCTACAAGAGTAACAGAGTTAGTGAACTGACCTCAGACTCTCCAGTCTACAGTTTGGACTCTGTAGAAAGTCACAAAGCAGCTTCACTCCTGAATCCTGCAGCTTGTTCTTATTCAGGTACAGCTGTCTCAGATGGGAGGGGTTGGACTTCAGAGCTGAGGCCAGAGAAGCACAGCTGATCTCTGACAAACTGCAGCCACACAATCTGAATAAAGAATGAATGATGTAAGTTTAGATGACAAGGTTCCTGCTTGTACACATTCAAGGCCCTATTTAGACAGTCTAAAGCACAACACTCTTGTGAATTTAGTGCGTGTCCAATTAATTATTGTTGGTTAAACAGTGGATAATCTGGGCGCAAAGTGAGGTGCGCTACACAAAGTTTATTTTTAGACTCATGGTTTGTTTTGGGCAGAACATAAATCAAACCAATCAGAGTGTCGTCTCCCATTCAGAGTCAGGTGCATCAGGGCCTGGCACATATTGACCAGTGGCACTCGTCTTCAATGAGGGCCAGGGATGTGATCCTCTGCTGCTGGACCCTCTGCCCCCCCTCTGTTAGACTAGAGGAGAGCTGCTGCGTGTCTATGTGTGTGCAGATCTCAGTCAGGACGGGTCATTAAAGGTAGGGCTGGTACCAATTTTCTGCTTAATCATTTTCATGACAACGATGATAAATTTATGACATTAATTTTAAAAAATGTTTTGAGTTTGTTGTCCTCTACCTAAAAAAACATTAAACCAGCAGCCAATAACACAGCAGAGTCACAGATGAATGTGGTGGATGCTTGTTTCTGGCCCCTCCCACTCACAACTACTCAGAATGATGCTGTCGAGCCGACAAGAGAAAATGAGCGCGAGGAAACTGAGGAAGAAGAAACTGAACTGAAGAAAGGTCACGCCATTTAGCTTATTTGGAAATAGCTCTCCTACCTGAAGTCTGACAAATGACAGACCAGCATCAGGTGCAAAATGTGTCAGTGACAACTAACTTCTTCCATCATCTCATCAGGTACCAACCCAAACAGAACTCTATCAGTTTGTGCTATCATGCCAGTATCAGCCTCCCCGCAAGTAGCCAACAGATCAGCCCCACTCCTTCTACTAGTCAAACTTCAGTTCTACAACCAACAATCACCGCTGCTTTTTCAGCCATTGCCCCATATGAGAAGAAACTGAAGTGATACAAAGAAAAAACAAATGCAATTACACACTGTACCGCTAAAGATATGATGCCAACAAGCACAGTTTAAAAACAGGGCTTCAAGAAGCTAATGACGGTCATGTATGCCAAGCACACTCTGCCAAACATCAGGCCCTCAGCTGAACGCAGAGTGGAGGGTCAAGGTGGAGCAGCAGCTCAGAGATGATATGTGGTCTGGTCGCATGTCCGAACCATATCAGGTCTACAGAACCACATCAGGTCTTACAGAACAGGAGGCTGATGAAGCTGAACTGAACAACTCCCGGCAAGCTCAAGAATGTTCACAGGATACAGAAGCATGATCATCCTCGATTATCTCTAAAATGTTTGAGATATGTTTTTTTAACAAGAAATTTGTTGTACATGTTTTAATAATAATGATAATAATAATTTTATTTACTCAGTGTTTAACATAAAGCCATTTGGTTGGTTGGTTCTGTTGAATGTTTGTCATCTAGTATCTGACATTAAATAAATGAATTGTATAAACCATAATTAACCTAAAATGAAAAATGAATAAATGAATTGTATAAACCATAATTAACCTCCTGGTTTGCTTTGGGTTCTGTCTTAAGGAGAATAATCTTAAAACTGTGAATTCAACATTATTATTATTGTTAAATATAAATTGTGATAATTATCGTCATCTATCAATATTAAAAAACACATCGTGACAACAGTTTTGGCCATATTGCCCAGCCCTAATAAAAGGTTTCATCTTGATCAATGACGTTGGGATGAGAGGGTGAAATGCGTCCTTAATGAGGAAAATATTAGTGACATCACCTGTAGTGATGCTCTGGCAGCAGAAATGTGTGTCTTAGTGTATCTCTACATTAGCATGCGTACGAGGAATAGATGATAAACTTTACTGATTATTTAAAACTCCTGACTTGCTTCCTTTGGAGAGTTTTGGAGAGCTATTTACACAGCGTGGGTGCGAAAATATCAACTGCGTCAGACGGAAACTAGCAATGACACTTGCACTAGCACCTGTGCTGCTTTGCACCGAGCGTAAGGTAGAGTCCTCAGTGATTAATAATCTGTTCAGAGCTGAAGAAGGTTTAGAATTTAGACGTTTAGAAAATGGAAACCCCAAACACCTGAACCCAACACGATGCAGGTTTAACACTGTAAAATACAGAAAGAGAAAAAGATATATTAATATTAATGCAACAAGCTGCAACTTCAATAAAGATGTAGTGACTCCACCTCCACTTGAATTAGCCTCATTTGTTGTATGAACTTTTCAGATCTACAAGAGTAACAGAGTAAATGAACTGACCCCAGAATCTCCAGTCTACAGTTTGGACTCTGTAGGAAATCACACAGCAGCTTCACTCCTGAATCCTGCAGCTTGTTCTCACTCAGCCACAGCACTCTCAGATGGGAGGGGTTGGACTTCAGAGCTGAGGCCAGAGAAGCACAGCTGATCTCTGACAAACTGCAGCCACTCAATCTGAATGAAGATTGAAAGATGTAAGTTTAGAAGACAATGTTCTTGAAATCATTCAGTGTTCAGGGCTGCCAGGCTTAAATTTCCCATTGCCAGGCTAAGCATTGTTTTTTTATTTAAATGGCGACATCTTATGGTCAATACGTGAACACATGGCGGGTCTGAGGTCAGGTGTCTTTTGATCACCTAACACCCCACAAACCACTGCTACTGTCACTGCGTGCTAACTAGGCTACCTGTGATTGAACATAACGGGATGTCACAAAGAAAAAGCCAGAAACCTTTCCTTCAAAAGTCAGACGAACAAAAGTGGAGACGTTGAACTTGCTGGTTCACCTGTTGACCAGGTTGCAGCCGCGCAACATTGGATCGATTTGGCACCTGTTTCAGCCATTTTCACGGGGCAAAGTGAGCAGAGCAGAGCATTAGTGACACAGGGAGGAGTGGCACATGTCAGGCAGGGTTGTTTATACACGCTCAACTCTCCCTCTGAGTTGGGTTGCCAGGTACTGCGACAAATCCCTCCACATAGACCCTGAGCAGACCTTTTTAATTTGTATCACTACGAATTCTCTGAGTAGATCTCGTCTTTGGCGGTCATAGTTTCTACAAGAAATCAAAGCATGTTACGCTGTCTCAGGTTCCTGACATGAACACAAATCATTAAGCTATTATTGAAGCTCCTTGCAGTGCTTATAGGCAAGATGTACTAAACGCTCATGTTGGGTCCACCATCACACCAGCATCAATATGGCAGCAAGCAGAGGCAAATGTAAACAATGCCACATTGTTTCAAATGTAAATATATGTCACTGATTATAATAAAATATCTATTATGAAATATCTAATAGTCAGCTTGCACTGTTTTCATGTTATAGGCTTGTCAATCGCTGCAGCATTCGAGCCAGTGATTAGTATGGAGCACGTAATTGTCCACCAATTAACTTTTAACACTGATTTAATGCAAGGCAGTATGGAACCACTCTACGTCATGAATCTGTTACCTATACGGCACTGCCATCAGTCAGTTGCTGGCCTGTGTCAGGCCCCTGTCGTTTCGCAGCTGGTGGGCCGCCCTTCCAACCTACCACTGGACTTAGCAAGTTTTCTGGGGGAAACCCTGCACTCTGAAATGTTTTAACTAGTAATCATCTTGTAATGAATGTCACTTCAACTCTACTGTGTGACTGAGGATGAATTAACTAATGCAGTAAAAGACATGAACAATATGTAAGAACTGTAAAAGGTTTCACCACAAACTCAACTGACTGGCTTCTCTCCTGTATGATTCCTCATCAGTCTCTTCACACCTTATAACTGTGCATGAACTCTGTGTGAGCTTCTAACTGAACTCGTCTCCACTAATTAAAACTGAGAAATAAAAACAGTATAAATAACTAAATAAATAATGCTACACTTTTCTTAGTCTTCTTGTTTTAAGTGCAAACAATAATCAAAATTGTTTCCTCTCAATAGTTTAAGTACAAAGAGAGACTGACAAGGTTTCCTTCCAAGCCTGATACAGAGCTGAGAGCTGGCTACAAGTACACTGCCCAGTCTAAGATATGCTCACGTTATTTTTCAAGGATATAAACATGTCTATGTTTTCTGGCAGAAGTTGAGACCTTTGGACACTAACAATGTCTCCTGTAGTTGAACAGACACAGTTGGTACAGTGGTAGCAGTAATTTTGAGTTCTACATCAGACTCCGTCACAATGGTGCCCGCTGTTTGTTATGCAATGACATTGCCAGACAGCTTTCCACCTTGACGAGAAATATTGTCCTGTTTTAATATCTGGTGCTAGATGTAAGGATTAGCATTAAGATACTCAGCGAGGATCAGTATAATGTCAGCCTTATGTCTGCTGTTTAGTGTCACCACAACTTTCACATCATACCAATCTGAGCACAGTAGTAAAATATGGTGGTGGAAATGTAACACTTAATGGAACTAAGTTCAACTGTTGATAAACATTTCAGATCTACAACAGTAACAGAAGGAATGAACTGACCCCAGAGTCTCCAGCCTACTGTTTGGACTCTGCAGAAAATCACACAGAAGCTTTACTCCTGAATCCTGCAGCTTGTTGACATTCAGTTCCAGCAGTCTCAGATGGGAGGGGTTGGACTTCAGAGCTGAGGCCAGAGAAGCACAGCTGATCACTGACAAACTGCAGTCCCACAATCTGAATAAAGAATAAATGATGTAAGTTTAAAAGACAATGTTCCTGCTTGAAATCATTAAATGTTTAATAGACTGAATTATTGTGACATACTAACAACAACAGTCACTTCCTGATATACAGGACGTAAACACCTGAACACAACAAGCTGGAAGTTAAAACACAACTGGTAGGTATGTAAAGATATAAAGGAGTCAAGGTGTCCTGAACACAGAATGACGTCACACACTCAGTGTGTGTGTTGTGATGTGAGCTGTGTGCATGTGAGTGCCTCCCTGTCACCTCATTTTGGATCCTGCTGCTTATCTTACTAAGATTCACCCTGTCTGACTCTGATTATCTTACCCTGATATTCTTACCCTAAAACCAACAAAGGCAACAGCAGTAATATCCATGATGACGCCTCTCTGTCGTCCCTGGTACATTCTTAACATGGTGGCAGGGACACAAACTTTATCACATTACAGCTAAACAGTGAAAATATATTTCTGAGAGAACCAGGAACGCGATTCATATTTGGTCAAGAATAAACGATGGAGATGAACATTTATTTATAATCCAGCCAGATGTGTTCAGTTTTTAAATATGTAGCTCAACATTACTGTGTCCTCATCAATGAGCTTATCTCTAAAATTAGCACAGATAAGATGAACCTTTCTTGATCCCCTGTAGGAGAAATTCAATTTGACACTGCAGCACAAAGGAACAATTTGCAAACAATAGCAGATAATAACAATAGAATCAAATACAAACATACTACAAAACACACACACACACACACACACACACACACACACACACACAAAGTAACTTTGTCATTGTGTTATTGTGGATCACCATCAGCCTTCTACAGACATCATCCACATGTCAGCACAACATTCATACAGCTGTTCATGTCAACACAGATTAATAACAAGCTGCTGATCTCAGTCAGTTCTGGAACTAGAGGATCATCATTAAATAAGACATGTAGGGCTGCAGAGCCTGTGTTATTAGAGGAGAGGTCCACATTCACTCAAGTCTGGATTAAAAAAAAACACCCCTTAAAAGTAAAGTTGGTCATTTAGGTAATTTGTTAAAAGTTTAAAACTTAAAATGTATCTTAAAACATTTACAAACATTTGATTTATTGGCAATGATTCATATTTTGTGTTGCCATCTAGTGGTCAGCAGTAATTCAGAGTCAACAAAATTCTTCAGCCTTGGAGATCATTAGCCTGTAAGTAATGTGTAGAAATAATTATCAAACGCATTTTTCAAAAGGAATTTCAGGTAACACTTTACAGTACAGTACACAAAAATGTGAAAAGTTACTAAGAAACAAGTGAAGAATTAATCAAATGATCTGGTAATTAATCAACTGGTAACGAGAATTATTATTATTATTTTATTTTTTTTGAGGGTTGTTTTGGTTTCAGAACAAACTGAACTGTCTACTGTAGCACTTGATCAATGACTTACTTCAACTATACATACAAAAGAAACCTGGAAGAAATGTCTTTTGTTTTGTGGATTTTGTGCTTTTTATGAGTATTTAAATATTGCATATGCATGAGAACGAGCTCGATCATCCGACACTCTCAAAACTCCTCAACACTCACTGACACTGACATTGACTGATGTCAGTTTGATGTTTCACTTCACTTGCTGGGGAACTCAAAAAGTAACTTAGCATAAATTAATTAGTATGAATGAACCATCACCAGTGTTTGTCATCTAAGCAGCTGGTTCATCAGGAACGACTCATGAAGAAAGTGGTCAGTATTTTGATTCATGGATATTTATGAACTAATCATTACCTTATTTCTTATTAATAAAGGATCTCCCAGTCTGTTCTTCAGAGACTCATCATCTATTAAAAATAGTAGTAACTAATCTCATTTTGTGTAGAATGTTGTAAAATGTTGTTGAATGTCATTTTATAAACTTTTCTATAGTTTTGGTCAAACTATGAGTATAATACTAACAATGTTGGTCAAATGATGAAGCCAAAACAGTTTGAAACATTCTGCTTGGATTAATATTTACTATTTACATCAGTGGTCCAACTAATCTACAGTAGATGGATAAATACCACCACAGGTACAAATATGAAATATATTTTCATACCGTGGCCTGGGTGTAAGCAGGATTCTGATTGGCTGCAGGCTGTCCATAAACTTTTGATATACCTACAACGTTGGAAGTACTTGAGTAGTTCCAGTGAAGCTGCCTGTTCTAAATTAATGGTCCTGTTTCTAAATGAGTGGGACATCAGCTGGATCCGAACACAAAAAGAGAAGAAAGAAAACTGAATCCTCTGAACACCACAGGATGGAGCAATTTGGAAACACAGAAAATCTGAAAAGAACTAACATTTCTTTAGATTTAAGCTGCTGCAAATCTTCAGAGTTAGTTAACTAAACAGTTGAAGTCTCAGTGAAGGGTTTGAATTCAATGTATGGAAAAACAAGACACTGAACTGACCTCAGACTCTCCAGTGCACAGTTTTGACTCTCCAGTCCAACAGACAGTAGCTTCACTGCTGAATCCTTCAGGTTGTTGAAACTCAGGTCCAGCTCTCTCAGATGAGAGGGACTGGACTTCAGAGCTGAGGCCACAACTTCACAGTGAGTCTCTGAGAGTCCACATTCAGAAAGTCTGTCATGACACAGATATTACAAAAATGATCTTATTAAAGTGGAAACTTTATTTTTACTTCGAGCATTTGATGTCAGAACTGTTTGAAACTTTCTGTTCTGATTAACATTTGCTATTTACATCAGTGGTTCAGCAAACTTTCATCTTATCTCTGTTTGATATGAAACAGCAATTCTCATCACTCTCTTAAACCTGCAGACTTGTAATCTGTGTTTTATTTTAATCTTGCAGATGAAGGAAGAGAAAAAGTAGTTACATTTGGGTTTCCATAATGTCCACAGTCTGTTAGTGTGATCTGTTTCTATGTTTTCAATCAGAAAGTTGGATTAGTTTATGCCCAACACAGTGTTAGCATGAGGGTGAGAGTGCCAATAATTAATATCATAGCGTCGAGCATGTGGACTCGACAAATCATGGTGCTGAATGATCGTGCAACACCCTCCTCAAGATGGGTGAGTTTGAAGCTTGAAAAGCCATCTTAGAAATCTACATTTAAATATTTTGTCAGGTAATACAGATGTGATTCAGAACAGGTGGTTTCTATTAAGACTTATATGATCAACACTTTTATGGTGTTGCTATTGGTGTCTTTATTCTTTACATTTCATCTTGTTATTTGTTCAGTTTTGGTGAATTCCTTTCCAGCTGTATGTCTCTTCTGTGTAACTACACTGAGAGCAATGATAAACTGGAGTCAAATTCTTTGTATGTCAACACATATTTGGCCAAATAAAGCTGATTCTGATTCTACAGAACAAAAATACATAAAAATGAAAACTAAATAAGAGTCAATTCAGAGAAAAGATTGCTGTCATGTTTAAAAGGTAAAGTAGAACATTTAATTTGAGCTGGAACTTTTTGGTCCATTTGCTAACTGTGAAATGTCTCCAAATAAACTCTAAACCATAACTGCATGAAAGAAATTCTCAAGGACTTTAGAAACATCGCATGAAAAATGATACAGATCTTAGTTTAAACTCTTCAGTATGGTGGTTAAAAAAACATCTTTGATTAGTTTCACCAGGGTTTCTTCTGTCAGCCAAAGAAAGATTAATAGAAGAAAAACTGTCAAATTTAACAATCATTAGAAAGAAATGGAATAACTGAGTTCAACAATCTGACAGCTATAAACACATCCAACTGAAATCTACATTGTTGCAGTCATGGTAAGTGAAAAATGTATTAAAAATAATCACAATTGTGTTTAAAAATTGAAGCACTATTTCAAAAAAAAATTCTTATATATCAGAACAATTAAACTTTTAATCTGCACTGATTTATAATATTAATAATCACATCTGGACTCACTCAGCCTTCCTGCAGTTCCTCACAGCTGGAATCAGTCTCAGTCGTCCCTCCTTTGATGTTTTGTACTTCTTCAGGTTGAACTCATCCAGAACCTCCTCTGACACCTGCAGCATGTAGGCCAGAGCTGAGCAGTGGATCTCAGAGAGTTCCTTCTCTGATCTGTTCTCTGACTTCAGGAACTCTTGTATCTCCTGATGAACTGAGTGGTCGTTCATCTCCATCAGACAGTGGAAGATGTTGATGCTTCTGTCAGGAGAGACATCATCTCTGTTCATCTCCTTCAGGTTGTTGATGGCTCTCTGGATGAGTTCTGGACTGCTGTCTGTCTGACCCAGCAGACCTCCTAAGAGACTCTGGTTGGACTCCAGAGAGAGGCCATGAAGGAAGCGAACAAACAGGTCCAGGTGGCCATTTTTACTTTCACGAGATTTCATCAATGCTCCCATCAGCAAGACATCAAGTGTTGAATCAACATGTTTCTTTCCCAGAAAAGCCGTAATTACCTCTTTGTTCCTGTTGGTGAAACAGTGGAACATGTAGACTGCAGCCAGAAACTCCTGAACGCTCAGATGAACAAAGCAGTAGACAGTTTTCTGGAAGATCACACTCTCTCCTCTGAAGATCTCTGTACAAACTCCTGAGTACACCAAGGCCTCTGTGACATTAAGACCACAGCGCTCCAGGTCTTCTTGGTAGAACATGATGTCTCCTGTCTCCAGATGTTCAAACGCCAGCCTCCCCAGCTTCAGAAGAACTTCCCTGTCAGCCTCCGTCAGCTCCTGTGGACTCGTCTCACGTCCCTCATCGTACTTCTTCTTCTTCCTCTTTGTCTGGACCAGCAGGAAGTGTGAGTACATGTCAGTCAGGGTCTTGGGCAGCTCTCCTCTCTGGTCTGTAGTCAACATGTGGTCCAGAACTGTAGCAGTGATCCAGCAGAAGACTGGGATCAGACACATGATGTGGAGGCTCCTGGAGGTCTTGATGTGTGAGATGATTCTGCTGGACAGATCTTCATCACTGAACCTCCTCCTGAAGTACTCCTCTTTCTGGACGTCAGTGAAGCCTCGTACTTCTGTTACCCTGTCCACACATGAAGGAGGGATCTGATTGGCTGCTGCAGGTCTGGAAGTGATCCAGACGAGAGCCGAGGGAAGCAGCTTCCCCTGGATGAGGTTTGTCAGCAGCGCGCTGACTGATGACTTCTGTGTGACATCACACACGACCTCATGGTTGTTGAAATCCAGTGAAAGTCTGCTTTCATCCAGGCCGTCAAAGATGAAGAGAAGTTTACAGACAGCGAGCTTCTCTGCTGTCACCTTCTGTAATGTTGGATGGAAAACATGGAGCAGCCTGAGAAGACTGTACTGCTCATCTCTGATCAGGTTCAGCTCCCTGAACGACAGCAGAACCAGCAGACTGACATCTTGGTTTTCGGAGCCCTCTGCCCAGTCCAGAGTGAACTTCTGCACAGAGAAGGTTTTTCCAACTCCAGCGACGCCGTTGGTCAGAACGACTCTGATGTGTCTCTGTTGGTCAGGTGAGGCTTTAAAGATGTCGCAGCACCTGATTGGAGTGTCATGGAGGGTCTCCATCTTGGAAGCTGTCTCTAGCTGTCTCACCTCATGTTGGGTATTAACCTCTTCACTCTGTCCCTCTGTGATGTAGAGCTCAGTGTAGATCCTGTTGAGGAGGGTTCCACTTTCTGTTTCATCACTTCCTGTTTCAGTTCCTTCAGTCACACGTTCACATCTCCTCCTCAGACTGATCTTATGTTCATCTAAAGCCTCCTGCAGAACACTATCAGCTGAAAGAGAAGAAAATATTCTGGGATTAAATTGAGAGCAAGAATCTTCATTAAACAAAAATGTTTTTGAATGATTGATATTCATGATAATATTAAATGTTCTACGAAACACAACAATTGTTCCTTTAATAAATGAACAGTTCCTGTTTTCGGACATGATGACATCAGCAGACAGATGTTCAGTCTTACTTTGTACAGTGTTAGTCTGACTGACTGTCTGCAGTCCAGGTCTTGTTCTGGATCTTTCTCCACACTGGGGACAGGAGGAGTGTTCTGATGAAGCAGACTGGTCCCAGTATGAGGTGATGCACTGTCTACAGAACCAGTGTCCACAGCTGGTAGAAACTGGATCCTTCAGGACGTCCTGACACAAAGAACAGCAGGACGGCTTCTCGTCCACAGAAACACTTCCCTCTGTCTTTCTGAAGAGATAAAGGAAAATCACTCAGATTAGAAATCATAGATCAGTCTGACAAAAGAGAAGACGGACTGTAAACATAAGTATGTCTTCTCCAAGGTCTGAATCTGGACTGAACTCCCAATCACTAACACTTTGTTTCTGTCTGAGTCACAGTGGAGCAGTTTGCATCATTTGATTTTAGTGAACAAACTTATTTTAATGGGAAATTTAGTTACACAAAATAAAAGGACCATAAAACATGAGCTCATTAACAGCTGTTAAAAACTTAAACCATGCTGGACAAAGTACATGGTCACACTTCCTTTTTCTTCAACAACTGTGTTTTATAAAAAACGGTTTGATGAAGACAAAAACAATCTCAGAGTGAAGATTCTGGGACAGTTTCCATGAGATACTTCCAGCCCTCATCAATGGAGCCTTTTACTTTGCAAAGATAAAGAAGAAATCCTCACTTGTCATTAAAGCAGAACATAAATCCCTCATTTGTGTAATTTATCTATCTGTAAAATACTTTGTGCTCCTCATCCTGACATTCAGTGAAAGTTTTAATTCTTGTGTTTTGAACAGATCGTTTGATCCATCTGCAGTAAAAACACTGAGATGACTTTTATTGGTTTTCATTCATCAGTTGCAGCAAAACACGTTGAATAAGCCATCAAACTCCTGAAGGTTTAACTGAGCAAACTAAACACTTTTAAGACTAAATTTCTCTAACAGACAAACAATGAATGAACTTGAGGTATTTCACTAGTCAACAATATTTAGGCTATATCCCATGATGCAACACTCCAGTGTGTTCAAAAAGAATATCTGATGTTGACACATAATTGTCTCGTCCCTACATATAATACAAATCACAAAGATATATCCAGAAACATTACTTTGTCCTGTATTTGTGCAGCAACAGTCATATAATGGTAATGATTTAATTGAATAAACTGAAGTTAGTATCAGTTCTCTTACTGTGTGTCTGAGGGTCCAGGTCCAGTACTGAAGTTTGGAGGTTCATATTTGAAAGAGTCAGTCTCCAAAGACAGACAGCAGGAGACTGAATACTCTTCTCTCCGTCTGTGGTACTGACTTCTGGCAATACCAACATTTGCATTAATTTCATGTCAACACACAGTTCTAAATACACAAATTGACATTACTGACAGTTCTGTGATTAAAAGCATGGTTGTCTTCTTACTGTGTGTCTGAGGGTCCAGGTTCTTTACTGAAGTCCACAGCTAAACCTTTGGACCGGTCACTCTTCATAGACGGACAGCTGGAGACTGCAGACTCTGCTCCGTCCTCCTCTTCCTCCACACAATCACTCATCTTCTGCACTTCAGAAAGCACTGAGGTAAATATGCAGATAGAGAAATAGATAGATAGATAGATAGATAGATAGATAGATAGATAGATAGATAGATAGATAGATAGACTTTATTTATCCCAAGTTGGGACATTACGGTGTCGCAGCAGCATTTCACACAGGGACAATAACAACACAAATTAATAGAAACAACCTCAACATAAAAAAGCAATATAAAAAAGTGCTGTGAACAGTTATGGTGCGTAAAAACACATAAAGTGCTCAGAGACTGTCTGTTATGACCAGAGTTTTACCTGTTATTGTACAGTGTGATGCATGTGGCCTTTATCTGTACTTTCAACAGCGGAGCTGCAGCAGCCTGTGAGAGAAGGTGCTCCGCTGTCTGTCTGCTGTGTGATGGAGAAGCTGCTGATCATTGTCCATGATGGATAACAGTTTGTTCAGCATTCTCCTCTCCACCACAATCTCAAGATCTCCAGCCTGAGACCAAGTACAGAGCCAGCCTGATGATTTTATCAGCAGGTTGTAGTGCATTGAAGCAGAACAACATGAAGATAATGAAGAAAAACAAGTTAAACAAGATGCAGAGGAGGAAGAAGATGTAAAATGGAGATGGTGAGTCTGCAGATTCACCTTTCAAATGTAAAGGTGCACTAAATGGAAGTGACATTTATAAAGATCGACCATGTTTATGTCTCATCTAAAGTACGTCCCTCAGTATGATGTCCTAACACATCATGTTAATATCTAACAGCAATGTTCATCCTTCTTAACATTTAGTTTAATTAAGACTGAACCTGCTGATAACGATTTACTAAGTAAAAGTTCAAGAGTCTGAAAACACACAAACGACACACACACACACACCCTGGTCAGTTTTCTTTAAATATGAGCTTATTGTCTCTTGTTCAGTGTGAATTTTGTATCCAGTCACGCTGTTCTCACAGAAGAATCAGAGACTTTGACTGTAAAACAATAATGTAGAAATAAAACTCACCCTGCCTCAGACGTCTTCTCCTCCTGCTGCTGCTCTGTTCACTCAAAATGGAGTCTGAACTCTGACTGACTGAACACTTTCACTGTCTCCTTCCTGTTCTCACCTGCTGTACCTGAACCACCTGGTCAGTGTTGCTCCTCCTCTTGTCATTAACTGTAAATCACATGTGTACTTGTTCCTGTTCAGGTGTCTCCATGATGACCTCCCTCTGCTTGAACAGCTCAAACTAACACAGATAAACCAAACACAGCAAACTAAGTTCAGATTGCTGTCAGACAATCTTCCCCTGGTCAGCTGAGTTTACCTCCCTTGAACAATGTTTCTGGTTGTAGATCAGCTGAACAAGTATTTGGTAACGTTCAGCTCTTCAACGCGAGCTTTGTCCTGGAACAGCTTCTTCACAGACATGTTGCTGCTGCAGTCGTCTTTGTAACACCACAACAACTTTGTCACTTTCCTCATCAACTCTTTTCATAAAAACACACATCATCACAAACTCATCTGGAAGATGGAAGCTACGTTTCAGGACATCTATCAATATTTTCAAACAAATAACTAAACTGAATAAACTCAGTATAATATGTGGAGAAAGGAAAAATTCATATCGATTGTTTTATTATATATGACATTTTTAATAAAGAGAAAAATAAACTAAAACTAAAAAGACTTAAATAACAAAAAACAATTCTGTGAGAAGAAGCTCCACATGAAGACGTCATGTGTCTGTGTTGATGACGTGATGTGAAAACCAGCAGGGTCTCACATAAAACTCTGAGAAACTTCACAGACTTTAAAGTAAAAACAGATTTGTTGATTTTCTGTAAAAATCAAGAGTTTTATATTTCTGTGCACTTGTGATTGTTTCACAGACATGATTAATGAATATAAAGTGTAGAATCAGCATGTTAAACACATCTTTTTAATATCAAACATTATATAAAGATGAAATATGAAGCTGCTGACTTTGAACCAAAATCCAGACACAAGTCAGTCCAGAAGATTCAGTAAAGCCTCGATTGAATCCAGACTGTGTTCAGATTTGATCCACTTCATTTATTCTAACATGACAAACAGCTGATATTAGTGGTAATAAGCAGAACTTCACTCTGCAACATCAACTTGTACTGTTGATCAGAAACATGTGGAAATTAACTGCACTACTCCATCGTTCCACAGGGTGGAGCTGCAACAGAGAGCACAACACAAATATCACATTAAATGTGTTCATTTACAGTTCTGTTGTCATAAAGAGAGCTAATGTGGAGACAGTGAGGGATGTAACTGAGTACATTTACTCAACAACTGTAGTTACTTTGCAGATTACATGCTGCATCACAGCCAAATCAACAAAAACACTCATTTAATAACATTTACAGAAACACGAGCTGTAATTTCATGAGCCCTCTGTTTATTAGAGAGTCAGTTTGAGGCTGAACTGGAAATATCAACTTCACTTTCACTTTTTGAAGAGCTCACATATCTCAGTAAAGATCAATCATCCCTGCACCAGCTTGTCCTCGCTCACCAAGAGGGTGGAGCACATTACACCGTCCTTAAATCACCGCAGAGGTTTCCTGTGTCAAAGGACGGATTTAAATATCTCACATAACTTTATTTAAATGTGTAACTCTGTATGTGCTTCTTGTTTTTAAACACATTCTCAGTG
>CAEMYA010001284.1:0-18198 GCA_903131615.1 Diplodus sargus
CCTTTGTGCATACAGCATTTGAGTGTGAATAAAATAAAGCAGCTTTTATCAGGAACGTCAAATTAAAAAGTTCAACATCTCACCATGAGAGACTCCGAGCAGCATCAGCAACAGTCCAATCACAGCCTCCATGTCTCCTCAGTGTTCAGCCTCTGTTGATCCAGTCAGCAGCTTCCAGACAAACCTCTCTACTTTATTCAACAGCAAACATGCAGATCTTAAACTGAGCAGCCTGAAATGTCTTCTCATTGTGATCAACTTCAGATAAGAAGGTGTGACAACTCTGCCCAAGCAGAGTGTTGTTAAAATAGTACAGTGTGGAAGTGAAAGAGGAAGCTGAGTTAATGTGGTCAGTACTTACAAAGTTATGAACAGTAAAAGTCTCAGAAAAGACATGTCAACTGCTTGACAAGTCGATTTCTTCTCATATGAAACAAATGGTTGTGTCCTTTGAGCTTTACACAATAATGAACTCACTGAAAAGTAAAACAAGTCAACTTTATTTCTCTAATTTTGACATCAGAGCAAAGATGAATGCAGGTTGAATTTACTTGATGGAACATCAATAAACACGTTTCGGTAATTTTGCTTTAAATTTTCAACGACTATGAAGATCTTAGACATGTGTGTTGGATCAAACCCTCCTAGAAATAACTATTATTTTGGTGTTGCACTGCATCAACTTAATCTAATTATATCCACATTCATTCACATAATGGGATGAACCATGACTGCCATCATGAAGTAGTTTGAGGCCGACAGGTGATATTTTCCATCCTCAGGATGTTTGTTTGCACTTATATGAAAACATGTTTGTAGACAATTCAACACAGTGAAGTTTCAGTATCATCATCAGGACTGTGTTCATCTTTCATAACAGCCAAACTTCAAACATCATCCTCAGACATCACAGTGATGCTTCCTGTGTTAATCACAAGATGGTAAAGGAAACCAGCCAAGTGATCGTATGAGTTCCTCATCTATGTTGGTAACAGTATGATGTTGATGTAGATGCTATGATCCAAATGTTATTATAAGCTGATCAACTTGTAAGAAGTGTTGATTTATGTAATTGTTGCTTTGAGTGATGGTTGATGTGTCATTTGCTGTGTAACAAGGAAGTAGATTCTTAAACTCAACTCATTACTTTGGTTCCTGGTTTATAACAGGAATACATTTTAAATATGGACGATGACACTTAAAGATCACTGAAGTATTAAAAAAGTTCTGACATTGCAATAGCAGCATTAAACGTTCAATATCTAGAGAGGCAGAAAGTTTTTTGTACACTTGTAGGATTATCTATATTGATCAAAATATACAAGTAGGCTTATTTTACAGTCAGTATCCACTGAGGAGGGTTATTTTAGTAAATCATGTCCAGTCTAACAGCTCTTTTATTAATTTTTACTAATTGTCACTTCTGAAATGTTGACATGTTCTCAACAGAGAGTTTTGCTGAATACAGTCATCCATAAACTTCAGTAACCTCTGTGAACCAGTAGAGGGAAACCTCACACCTGATACTGATGATGAGTCTGGTGTCAGCGTCATTAAAGGAACAGTTCATGATCAAAACATACAGGAAGCTTACATACACTGACTGATGTCACATGACTGACTGACAGGTTTTAAATACAGAACAAACAAAAGCAACTAAATTAAAGTTTACAATTAAATTTGACATTATCTAAATTATTACTAAAAGAGAAAATAGCATATATTTGTAACTATGATCAGATGAGAAAAACAAAATTATTATTCAGATAATTAAATATTTTCTGACTTGAACATTTAAATCACATGTGTGAATGTGCTCATAAAATGACATTTTGGTCTTAAAGATGCCAAATCAACATTTTTAGAATATACAACTAGAAAGTCAAACAATTTATCTCCAAAACATTAACTTGTTTTCTTCTGAGAAAAATATCAAGCATATATGACACATAACAGTCAGACAGCTCCACTTGTGATCATAGAACATGAGTCCTGAGAGGAAAACACTCAGAGACTTATTATGGGAAGGTGTTTGTGAGCTGCTGAGAAGTGAATCTGAGAGGAATAAGAAGAGATTATAACTTTGACTCTAATCTATTTTTACATCCATGAAGACTTGTGTCCAATCACAGCAGCTGAGAGGCGACACTGAGATGTTGGTTCAGAAAGTTAAAGTTCAGCTGCAGAACTTCTCATTTCAACCATCACAACAGAGTTCTCATAGTCCATCTCTTCAGGGACGGCAGAGCCTTCAGCTTTCTCGTATTTCTTCTTCTTGCAAACAAAATAGACGGCGATCCCACTAAATATAAGAATCACCACAGCTGCTCGCAGACCGAGTATGAGCAGGGACTGATCTGTTCAGATAAAGAGACACAAAAATCAGGAGTGGATCTTGACTTGAGCACCATGGGTCATCTCTGCTGGAGGAAGCAACAGTTTGATTAGTGTGGGTGATGTTAGTGCAGAGTTTTGGATATTATGATGTTACTCTCCTTACCCTCAGTGGAGGCTGTTGTTGTCTCAACACACAGGGTGTTACTGGCTTCAAGTTTTTCTTTTTATGAGGACACACAAAGATATGAAAAATGATATGGTTCTAATGAATCCACTGCAGTTGAGTTAGTTTCACTTACTGTACCAGTGTTTATCCTTGATGTGCAGATTTTGACCGGTGGTTGTCTTATTAGGGGAGAGTTTATCTGACACTGTGATGTCAGGCTCCTTACCCGCAGTGGTGGAGGTACGGGCTGTTGTTGACTCAGTACACAGGGTGTTATTGGCTTCAAACACCCACTGTGATATGTGCGTCCCATTGGAGATGCAGTCAATGAATATGAAGCCTATAGAAAAGAAACAGATCATTGCAGTCAGAATCAGTGTTGTAATTTTGAGTTATTTTTCATCATGTTCTCACTCACCACAGGTAGATATCGTTTTGTTCTGCGAGACGCTGCTGACGTGGTTGCTGACTGAGCAGACCAGTTGTCCTGAGACGTCTTGTCTCAGAGTGATGGTGTTACTGTCTTTATTTCCAGAGAGGAGCTGAGCGTCTGTCAGTGTGTGTCCATCCAGAGTCCAGCTGTACTGAGGACTGTCCCCTCCCTCAGAGGAGCAGGACACCCTCATCTCTCCCTGGGACAGACACTCAGAGACCAGCAGGACAGAGGACACAGGAGCTGAAGGAAACACACTCACATCACTTTACATATCAACACAGTCTTGGTCATTCTCTACAGTTTATGATAGAGAAGAGACACAGATATAAATATATAAAGGATATAAAATATATGTTGTTACGTCAAAGCATTTAAGTTCATCAATGTTACTTATTTCCTCAATAAGCAAAAAAATGTTATTTACCTTGAATGTTCATCTGTAGAATCTGAGGATCTAACATTCGTCCTCTTGTATCATAGCTTCTCAGACTATATTCACCACCATCAGTCCTGCTCAGGTTATTGATCCTAAATGTTCCATCACTAGGAGTAAATGAGGATCTGCTTTCTAAAAGATTAACTATTATCCTATTCTTCCTCCCAATGAGTATGTCTGTTTTGTTTTTGAACCATTGGTATTTGTGTATTCCTGAGGTGCTGTCCATCAGCCAGAGGACCACAGTTCCTCCCAAAGCTCCATAACACTGAGTTCCATTTATTCTGCCATCACAGTAGGTTTCCACACCTGGACATTTTGAAACAGAAGTTGGAACAAAGTTAACAATTTTGATCATTTAACCTCCAAAAAATAAATGACAATGTGACACAGTCAGAACTACAGAAACAGTGAGGCTGCTGCAGCTCTCTGTCACAGGCCTGTGACCAGTGGTGGAATGTAACTAAGTACATTTAATAAAGTACTCTGATAAAGTACAGTTTTGAGATACAACATTCATTTTACAGATATAATAAGTTGTCACTTTTTCAGATAGATATTTTACATAAACGCAAAATACAATATATAATGTATTGGCCTTGATGAAACTAACCAAATACATATTACACATGATGAAATATATGAAATGAAACACTTGTACATACTTGTTGTTAATTACACTTCCTACTAAATAAGGAACTTTAGTATGTTTCAAGATTCTAAAACTTTCATGTATTAATAAACTTTAATGTTCATATTTTAAATGTATTTTGTATCAAGCAGAAAAAGTATTTTTGTTGTATCTCCTCAGATCATTAAAACATATTTGATTACATTTAATTCATTTATGTGTAACTTCTGAAGATGATGTCAAACTGTACTTTTAGAACATATTCAATCTCAGAACTGCAAAAACCGTGTCAAATCAAAACATTTAT
Organism: Diplodus sargus; assembly: GCA_903131615.1. Classification (NCBI taxonomy): domain Eukaryota; kingdom Metazoa; phylum Chordata; class Actinopteri; order Spariformes; family Sparidae; genus Diplodus; species Diplodus sargus. The sequence goes on from CAEMYA010001284.1 coordinate 4,314, forward strand.
AGACATTCAAATGTTGTTGCGCCGCACAGCCATGAACCAATATATAACAGCAAAACATCTGAGAAGAAACTTAATATATTGAAGAAATTTTAGTTCTGATGTAACGGCATGATGTGTCTGTGATTGAGATTCAGATTCAGCATGAGCTTTATAATTCAGTCAATCCTTTCTACATACGGAATTTGAGTGTGAATAAAATAAAGCAGCTTTCATCAGGAACATCAAATTAAAACGTTCAACATCTCACCATGAGAGACTCCGAGCAGCATCAGCAACAGTCCGATCACAGCCTCCATGTCTCCTCAGTGTTCAGCCTCTGTTGATCCAGTCAGCAGCTTTCAGACAAACCTCTCTACTTTATTCAACAGCAAACGTACAGATCTTAAACTGAGCAGCCTGAAATGTCTTCTCATAGAGATCGACTTTGGATAAGAAGGTATGACATCCGCCTAAGCAGAGTGTTGTAAAAATAGTACAGTGTGGTGGTGAAACAGGAAGCTGAGTTAATGTGGTCATTACTTGGAAAGTTATAAACATTAAAAGTCTCAGAAACAAAATGTCATCTGCTTGACAAGTCCATTTCTCCTAATATGAAAGTGTTCTTCGGTTCCAGACAGCTTGTGTCGTTTGAGCTTTGCACAATAACAATCACTGAAAGAAGAGTGCAGGTTGAATTTACTTGATGTAACATGTTTCTGTTATTTTGCTTTAAGTTTCCACTTTGAAGTTACAAAGTTTTAATAACTTTTAAAATCTTAGACATGTGTTGGATCAAAAACTCTGGACTGTGAAATAACTGTATTATTTTAGTGTTTCAATGCATCAACTTTATCTAATCTAATATAAACATAACCACACTGTGCTGTTGGCCCACAGTGGTCTGGAGCTATTTCTCTGTAATGTTCTGGGTTTGAAGCTCATGTGTATAATTCCTCACGTCATCTTCCTCTCTGTCGTCTCATTAGAGTCTGTCGTCCTCCACTGACCACTGTTCAATGAAGCTTGATGCCTGTAAATATAGAAATTGTTCTGATATTACACTTGCAGCAACAAATAGTAAATGTTTAGAGAGGCAGAACGTTTTATAAAGGATTCTTAAGACATTAACAGCTCAATAGATACTTTTTTATTAAGTCAATACAAACAAGCATCATTTACACTCAGCATAGAGTGAGCAGATTGTTTTAGTAAAGCCACTAGAACAGTAAAAGCTCCTTGATTATCTTTTATTGACTTTTCCAGCTGTTTCATACACACAGTGTAAGTGTGTGCTATGATGTAATGAGCAAAGATGGTTTATTTGATATTTCATACCTGTGATTAGACTTTTCTTTTTCCTCATGTTGTGTTCTTCTTGTTAAAACAAATCCACACCAGTGACAACATGTCTGGCTCCTGTCTACACTGTGTAGCTCTATACAGGTGCAGCAGTTCGGCGTTATGAGCGCGAAAACAGTGTGTTTGTTCTTCCTCTCTGTGTTTATCAGCCGCTCACAAAACAATTCTGAAGGAGCATACCACCACCTGCTGTGTGTGGATGCTGCACTTGTTCAGTCAACAAAAGCAACGACAGTAACCTCTGTGAACCAGTAGAGGGAAACCTCACACCTGATACTGATGATGAGTCTGGTGTCAGCTGTTATTAAAGGAACAGTTCATGATCAAAATGTCAACATACAGGAAGCTTACAGAAACTGACTGATGTCACATGACTGACTGACAGGATTTAAAATACATAACAAACAAAAGCTTGAAGCTAAATTACATTCATTTTACAGATATAATAAGTTGTCACTTTTTCTGATAAATATTTTACATAAACACAAAATACAACATATAATGTATTGACATTGATGAAACTCACAAAATATATAAAATACACAATGAAATATATGAAATGAAACGCTCTTATGTTCAATAAGAATGCTGTTAATTACCCTTCCTTCTAAATAAGTAACTTGAATATGTTTTAATATTCTAAAACTTTCATGTATTAATAAACTTTAATGTTCATATTTTAAATGTATTTTGTATCAAGCAGAAAAAGTATTTTTGTTTTATCTCCTCAGATCATTAAAACATATTTAATTACATTTAATTTATTGATGTGTAACTTCTGAAGATGATGTCAAACTGTACTTTTAGAACATATTCCATCTCAGAACTGCAAAAAATGTGTCAAATCAAAAAGTTTATAGACATTCAAATGTTGTTGCGCCGCACAGCCATGAACCAATATAAAACAGCAAAACATCTGAGAAGAAACGTAATATATTGAAGAAATTGTAGTTCTGGTGTAACAGCATGATGTCTCTGTGACTGAGATTCAGATTCAGCATTAGCTTTATAACTCAGTCAATCCTTTCTACATACGGAATTTGAGTGTGAAGAAAATAAAGCAGCTTTCATCCGGAACATCAAATTAAAAAATTCAACATCTCACCATGAGAGACTCCGAGCAGCATCAGCAACAGTCCGATCACAGCCTCCATGTCTCCTCAGCGTTCAGCCTCTGTTGATCCAGTCAGCAGCTTCCAGACAAACCTCTCTACTTTATTCAACAGAAAACACGCAGATCTTAAACTGAGCAGCCTGAAATGTCTTCTTATAGTGATCGACTTCAGAAAAGAGCGTATGAAACTCCTGAACAAGCAGAGTGTTTTTAAAACAGTACAGTCTGGCGGTGAAAGAGGAAGCTGAGTTAATGTGGTCAGTACAAAGTTATGAAATCTAAAGTCTCAGAAGTTGATTTCTCCTCATATGGAAGTGTTCTTCGGTTGCAGACATCTTTCTGTGTCCTTTGAGATTTACACAATGATGAACTCACTGAAAGATGAGTGCAGGTTGAATTTACATGATGTAACATGTTTTGTCATTTTGCTTCAAATTTTTACTTTTAAAATCTTAGACATGTGTTGGATCAAAAACTCTGGACTGTGAAATAACTGTATTATTTTAGTGTTTCATTGCATCAACTTTATCTAATCTAACATAAACATAACGACACTGTGCTGTTGGCTCACAGTTGTGTGGAGCTATTTCTCTGTCATGTTCTGGGTTTCAAGATCATGTATGTAAATATGTAAATAACATGTAAATATAGAAATCGTTCTGACGTTACACTTGCAGCAACAAACCATAAATGTCTAGAGAGGCAGAACGTTTTATTAAGGATTCTTAAGACATGAACAGCTCTATAGATACTTTCTGTTCAGTATTCTATACAAACAAGCATCATTTACATTCAATATCTAGTGAGCAGATTGTTTTAGTAAAGCAACATGAGCAGTAAAAGCTCCTTGATTATTTTTTAGTGATTAGTACTTTTTCTGCTTTTGATGGTTTATTTGATATTCCATAACTGTGATTAGACTTTTCTTATGTTCTTCTTGTTAAAACAAATCCACACCAGTGACAACATGTCTGGCTCCTGTCTACACTGCAGAGCTCTACACAGGTGCAGCAGTTCGGCGTTATGAGCACGACAACAGTGTGTTTGTTCTTCCTCTCTGTGTTTATCGGTTGCTCACAAAACAGTATTAAAGGAGCATACCACCACCTGCTGTGTGTAGATGCTGCACATGTTCAGTCAACGAAAGCAACAACAGTAACCTCTGTGAACCAGTAGAGGGAAACCTCACACCTGATACTGATGATGAGTCTTGTGTCAGCAACATTAAAGGAACAGTTCATGATCAAAAGAGATTCCAGATTCAAGATGTTTTATTGTCATATATTCATAGTCTACACCAGGCAATGAAATTCTTAATTTGCAAGTTTCCTGACACACAAAATATAAAAACACAGAAATATAAAATACAAAATATACAACATACTTATAAGAAGATGTATAAAGTGACAGGCATGTTTGCATGTGCAAAGTACGCATTCAGCATAGACACTGAAAGACATAGAGATAAATAGAATATATACATTGGATATTGAATATGTACACAGTGCAAATATAGTTCACAGTATTGAGTATAGTCAAAGTCCTTCTAGACAAGTCAGGCCACTCGGTGGCCATCTTGGCGACGCCTCGAAAAGCCCAAAGAGACCAGCCCCCTATCTAAATGAATGGAGGCATGGTCAAAACCACCCTTTAACGTGATAGCAGGACGGAAAAAACATACAGACATGCTCGCCAGTGAAATAAGATACAAATAAAAACCAAAAAAATAACGACTTTACCGTAGAAATGATGTTTAAAACGCTCTTTTCCTACCGGGAGAACTCCACTGCGCATGCGCGGGGATTTACGACACCGACGTCCATCGTACGGCTGAATCTGTGCCGGCTGCTGTGCTCTGGCTCTACTCTGCCTGACCACTGATGTATGGACCAGATAATGTCTAATACATCATTTCTTATCATTAACTCTATAAATTAGATAAAGAGCTGAACGCAGTAAATGTTTTACAATAGTCGAAGGTCTCTGATGGTCTCTGTCGTAAAAACTACTTGTGCTCATGCGCTGGTGAAACAACATGATTGGGCTATAAGTTTCCCGGTTCGGCTGTGACAACGCAGGTGATTGGCTGTTGGTGAAAGGGGCGGGATATGCGCCATCTTTGGCTTCGCAGATTTCCCCATTCAAAATGATCAGAGTGGCCTGTCTCTACAATAATAGAACGTCTCTGGTATAGTGCAAGTAGTGATTATAGTGTAAGTATACAGAGTTGCCATGAGACAGAATCATTCAGCAGCCTGATGGCCTGTGGATAAAAACTGTTTTAAGTCTGGTTGTTTTGGCTTTCACGCTCCTGTAGCGTGTGTGAGATGGTAAAAGTGTGAACAGTGTGTGCTGGGGGCGTGTAGTGTCCTTGGTGATGTTGCGTGCCCTCTTTGTGACCCGGGTTTTGTAAATGTCCTGAAGTGAAGGGAAGGCTGCTCCACAGATGTATCCAGGCATGGACTGGCCATCTGGCGTACCGGGCAATGCCCGGTGGGCCGACGCGCATTTTTGGGCCAGGCTGTCATAATTTAATCAAAAAAAGTTTATCATAAATCATTTTCTGAACGCAACAACCCATTGGTTGATTTTCTAGGAGGACATTGGGCTAATGCAATGAAATCTCTCAGCTCTCCTCTTTTTTTATTTTTTTTTAAGTGGAAAGTTTAGAGGGGGCTGCCCATTGGTCCATCTTCAATATAGACAGTGGACTGAACCAATCAGGATATAGTACGACAGCGGCCCCACCCCTCTCCTCCCTGCGCTGTCACCTGTAACTTCTGCTAGTTTCAAAGTGTTAAGCGCGAGGAGTGACAACATGGAACAATTACAGAGAAAGAAGAAGGGGGGTGCATATTTGGTGTTGCATACGTCCCAAAATCTGGCAGCCACGGCACCTTATTCTGATGAAATAGCAAACGGTCAAGGCTGAGAAGTGTTGGATGAGCAGCAAGTGTCCATTTTAGGCTCCATCATGGCATTTTAGATATTTAGGTTAAAGGTGTGTTGAAAGGCTGCATAGTAGTTTGAATTTGTAGCAACCCTCTATGAAGTGGTTTAACATGTTTTACAAAACAGATTATAAAACTACTAAATGATAAGGAAAAGCTTTGCAATTTAAGCATTACTAAAGTAAGTGTAAAAAAAGTATAAAAGTATTATTAGCAAAAGGTATGCCGACATTGAATAAGAGTGAGACAGTGTTAAATGCTTTTAAGACATAGTTGCTTTGCATGAGTTCATAAAGCAGCCTGTTTTTAGCCTGATATAACAATGTTAGAGCTTTTTAAAGAAGGGAGCACCTTTTAATCTGAAGAATTAGAATTGACCTGCTATATCAGGGAAATTCAGAAAATACATATTAGAGATGATTTCAGTAAAAAGGGATAAAAGAATCAATTGAACTACACAGAGCAGACAAAAGTGGTCGAGTTCTCAAAATATACTCAACCTCTGAGATTTAGGATGCTGATGACACATTATGCTTGAAATAGAGAAGGAGGAGGTAGAACTATGTGTTGAGTAAATGTACAAATTTTTCTTTGCACAATGGTTATTTGATAGACTTATACAGTAATGACAAACTGTAGATTTCTAATAAGCCTAAAGGCAAAAAGTCATGGGTTTTGTTTTTTTTTCGATTATGCACCACTAATTATGAGGGGCCGGTCTAAGCCAAAAAATGCCAGGGCCGATTTTTTGTCCCAGTCCACCCCTGGATGTATTGTGCAGTTTTAATCACACGTTGGAGAGCCTTCCTTTCCTGTACTGTGCAGTTTCCAAACCACACTGTGATGGAGTTGGTCAGGATGCTCTCCACTGTACATCTGTAGAAGTTGCTGAGGAGTTTGGTGGACAGACCAAATTTCCTCAGCTTTCTTAAGAAGTACAGCCGCTGCTGAGACTTCCTGGCAATGTGCTGGGTGTTGTGTGACCAGGAGAGGTCCTCGCTGATGTGGGTGCCGAGGAATTTAAAGGTTTTCGCCCTCTCTACCTGTGCCTCACTGATGTAAAGTGGGCTGTGCTGGTCTCTCTTCCTCCTTGGGTCGATAATCATCTCCTTAGTCTTCTCTGCATTTAAGGAGAGATTATTTGTGTGGCACCAGGCCACCAGCTGAGCCACCTCCTCCCTATAGTCTGTCTCCGCCCCACCAGTGATCAGTCCGATGACTGTTGTGTCATCCGCAAACTTGATGATGGAGGTGTTGCGCTGGGTGGGGGCACAGTCATAAGTGAAGAGGGTGTACAGAAGAGGACTCAGCACGCAGCCCTGCAGGGTCCCTGTGCTCACTGTCCTTGTGCCTGATGTCCGGGTACCAACTCTGACTGTCTGGGGTCTGTCTGTGAGGAAGTCCAGGACCCAGCTGCAGAGGGAAGGTGTCAGTCCGATTCGTTCTCCTCAGCGCCCTGCACACCTCAGTTGATGTCACCGTGAGTGAAGAGCTCCGTGCTGCCTCTGTTGGTAGAGTCCCTCTGCTGGTGTTGAGGGCGTCAAAGCGAGCGTAGAACTCATTCAGCTCATCTGGCAGTGCACTTTGGCTGGTTGTGACCTCCCTGCTCCGCTGCTGATAGTCTGTGATGTGTTGCAGGCCCTGCCACATGCGCCGGGGATCCGCGGTGGTTAAGTATCCCTCCAGCTTCACTCTGTACTGTCTCTTGGCTTTTCTGATGGATCTACGTAGGTCGTATCTGGCCTTTTTGTAGCCCTCAGCTTCACCAGAGGCAAATGCAGTGGAGCGGGCACGCAGCATGGACCGTACATCACAGTTAATCCAGGGTTTTTGGTTTGTGAATGTTTTGTAGCACTTGGTGGGGACAATATTGTCTATGCATGTGCTGATGTAGCTGTGTCAAAATGTCCACATACAGGAAACTTACATGAACTGACTGATGTCACATGACTGACTGACAGATTTTAAATACAGAACAAACAAAAGCAACAAAATTAAAGCTTGATTCAAATAAATTTGACTTTATGTACATTGTTACTCAAAGACAGAATTAACATATATTTGCAATTATGGTCAGATGAGAAAAACACAAAATCATTATTGACATAATTAAACATTTTCAGACTCAAACATTTAAATAACATGTGTGAATGTGTTCATAAAATGACAGTTTGGCCTTTTAGAAGCCACATCAACATTTTTAGAATAGACAGACTAAAAAGTCAAAACATTGTATCTACAAAAAAATCAGCTTTTCTCTTCTGAGAAAAATATCAAACATATATGAAACATAAAAGTCAGACAGCTCCACTTGTGACCATAGAACCTGAGTCACAACACATAACCTTTGTTCAATCAGAGTTTCCACAGTGACACAAATGAAGAAAACACTCACACAGAATTATTATGGGAAGGTGTTTGTGAGCTGCTGAGAAGTGAATCTGATAGGAATAAGAAGAGATTATGATTTTGACTCCAATCCATTTTTACATCCATGAAGACTCGTGTCCAATCACAGCAGCTGAGAGGCGACACTGAGATGTTGATTCAGAAAGTTAAAGTTCAGATGCAGAACTTCTCATTTCAACCATCACAACAGAGTTCTCGTAGTCCATCTCTTCAGGGACGGCAGAGCCTTCAGCTTTCTCGTATTTCTTCCTCGTGCAAGCAAAATAGACGGCGATCCCACTAAATATAAGAATCACCACAGCTGTTCGCAGACCGAGTATGAGCCGAGTGAGACCTATTCAAATAGAGAGACACAAAAATCAGGTGTTGATTTTGACTTTAGCACCATGGGTCATTTCTGCTGGAAGAAGCAACAGTTTGATTAGTGTGGGTGATGTTAGTGCAGAGTTTTGGACATTATGATGTTACTCTCCTTACCCTCAGTGGAGGCTGTTGTTGTCTCAACACACAGGGTGTTATCAGCTTCAAACACCCACTGTGATATGTGAGTCCCATTGGAAATGCAGTCAATGAATATGAAGCCTATAGAAAAGAAACAGATCATTGCACACAGTGTCAGAATCACTGTTGTAATTATGAGTTATTTTTCATCATGTTCTCACTCACCACAGGCAGATATTGTTTTGTTCTGCGAGACGCTGCTGACGTGGTTGCTGACTGAGCAGACCAGTTGTCCTGAGACGTCTTGTCTCAGAGTGATGTTGTTACTGTCTTTATTTCCAGAGAGGAGCTGAGCGTCTGTCAGTGTGTGTCCATCCAGAGTCCAGCTGTACTGAGGACTGTCCCCTCCCTCAGAGGAGCAGGACACCCTCATCTCTCCATGGGACAGACACTCAGAGACCAGCAGGACAGAGGACACAGGAGCTGAAGGAAACACACTCATATCACTTTAGATATCAACGCAAACTTGGTTATTCTGTACAGTTTCTAGTACAGAACAGACATGGACACATATGAAGAACATGACATATATGTTGTTCAGTCAAAGCATTTATGTTGATCAATGTTACTTATTTCCTCAATAAGCATAAAAGGTTATTTACCTTGAATGTTCAGCTGTAGAATCTGAGGATCTGACAGTCGTCCACTTGTATCGTAGATTTCCAGAGTATATTCACCACCATCAGTCCTGCTCAGGTTATTGATCCTAAATGTTCCATCACTGGGAGTAAATGAGAATCTGTTTTCTAACAGATTAGGTAATATCCTATTCTTACTCCCAATGAGTATCAATCTTTTGTTTTGGATCCAAAGGTGTTGGTGTATTCCTGAGGTGCTGTCCATCAGCCGGAGGACCACAGTTCCTCCCAAAGCTCCATAACACTGAGCTCCATTTATTCTGCCATCACAGTAGGTTTCTACACCTGGACATTTTGAAACAGAAGTTGAAATAAAGTTAACTATTTTGATCCTTTAACCTCCAAAAAATAAATAACAATGAGACACAGTCAGATCTAACATTGATCAACATAAAGATTGACCTGACTGTCCGTTCATGCATCACACCCACCTCCTGACTCACGGTACATACACATGCACACGGACCGTCTGCCACTCACTCACCTTCACCCGCCCCTACCTACACTATATACGCCCCCCGTTCAGTCGCCCCAGAGCCACAGGACAATATCCACACAATTGAAACCAGACTCTCACGCAGACAAATCAGACCCAGGACTGTTTTTAGACCAAACTGTGTTTTTAACATTCCTTTGAAAAGACATGATGAGCGCACGTTCAGCACAGACATTAAAATTGCTGTGCTGAACGTGCGCTCTCTTTTAAACAAATCTTTTATCATAAATGATGTAATTTTAGACCACAGCTTAGAGAGCATTCTCCTCACAGAGACGTGGCTTGGCACTGATGCACCTGTTGTTCTCACTGAGGCTTCCCCACCAAATTTTAACTTTTTATTCTCTACAAGAGGGGGACAAAAAGGAGGTGGAACTGCATATATCACTGAAGACACCATGTTGTCAAATGAAGTCTTTTTTAACAAATATTAATCATTTGATTACCATGCCTTTGTTTTTAGCAGCCCACCCATCCTCTGTATGACAGTCTACAGACCACCCCGCTATTCCACCTCTTTTAACAGTGAATTCTCAGAGCTACTGTCAATAACCCATACCAATTATAACAGAATATTAACAACCGGTGATTTTAATTTACACATAGATAGTTCCTCAGATCCTATGTCGAGAAAATTTTTAAACCTTTTACATTGCCTTGATTTTAATCAACATGTCACACAGCCGACCCACAGCAGGGGGCGCACCCTGGACCTGGTCATAACCTATGGCCTGTCCATTGGTGCGCCCTCTGTTGTGGATCTGGCTGTGTCTGACCACTTTTGTGTGTTTTTTACAATCACCAGTTTTAACCAGCGGGAGGCCCCAGTGAGAACAGTGAGGAAACGCTACCTAACTGGCTGCAAATTTTATCCAGATTTTACAGTGCACTCCTGCAAAAATTTTACCAGCACCGTGTGATTTTATTGTTGACAATTTTAATCATAACATAAAATCAGCACTGGACTCAGTGGCTCCACTTTAAATAAAAAACATTAATAAAAGACCTACACCCCCGTGGAGGAATACAGAAATTAAAAAACTAAAGAGAAACTGCAGGAGTGCTGAGAGGAGATGGAGAGAAACAAAATTAACAGTTCACTATGAAATCTTACGTGGACACCTCAAAACCTACAATAATGCAGTCAAACAGTCAAGAATCTCCCATTTCCAAAAAATCATCAATAAACATAGAAACAGCCAAAAATTCCTCTTCTCCACAATTGAACTTTTAACAAACACAAATTTTAATAAATCCTCTAAAACACCAAGTGACGCCCTCTGCGAGGACTTTGCAAACCACTTCAGAAGTAAAATCAATGACATCAGATCGAGTCTTTTACCTCAACAGATTTTAAATGTCGACACACCTGGATCATTGATTTTACCCGAGGAAACACTGGAGAGTTTTGCCCTGGTTGATGCGAGGACACTTGGTGGAGTCTTCCCCAAGTAAAGCCCACAACCTGCCTATCAGACCCAATTCCCACACCGTTTTTTAAAACACTTTGTGGATTCTTTGAGGATCAGCTCTTATACATGGTGAATTGCTCTCTCCAGACGGGTGTCTTCCCTGCCTCCTTTAAAACAGCGGTGGTGAAGCCCCTTCTGAAGAAGAGCAACTTAGATGCCAACATTATTAATAATTATCGCCCTGTATCCAACTTACTGTTTTTAAGTTGTTTTTTTTATCGCAAACAGTGTTTTAGAGAAGTATCAGTCTGGTTTTAGGACGAACCACAGTACAGAGACAGCCCTTTTAAAGATTTTAAATGACATCAGGTGCAACTTAGATAACCATAAACTCACTGTCTTGGTACTACTGGATCTAACCGCCGCCTTCGATACAGTAGACCATCACATTTTATTAAATAGACTGAAGAACCTGGTCGGCCTCTCTGGTACTGTTCTTAACTGGTTCGTCTCTTACCTCACAGATCGACACTTCTTTGTAAGTACGGATACATGTTCCTCAGAAACCCACAAAATAAAGTGTGGGGTTCCCCAGGGGTCAATTTTAGGTCCAACTCTTTTTAATCTGTACATGCTTCCCCTTGGGGACCTCATCAGGAGGCACGGCATCAGCTTTCATAGTTATGCTGATGATACGTAAACTGTATATCGCCGTGTCCCCTGATGACACAGGGCCTATTGATGTCCTTTTTAACTGCATTTTAGATATCAAGACATGGATGGCAGCAAATTCCCTACAGCTCAACCAGGACAAAACAGAGGTTTTACTCACTGGTCCTGAAGGCCAGAAAGAGAAACTTGTGCCAAAGTTAAAGGATTTTAAACCATCACAATCTGTAAAAAATCTGGGTGTGATTTTTGACTCTGAGCTCAGTTTTATTCCACACATCAAAAATATAACAAAGATAGGTTTTTACCATCTTAAGAATATAGCCAGAGTCCGCTCGTTTCTCTCTCAGGCCAGCACGGAGTTGCTGATGCATGCTTTTATCTCGTGTCGTTTAGACTACTGTAATGCCCTGCTCTCTGGCATTCCCACAAAGAGCATCTCAAATTTACAATTATTACAAAACTCAGCCGCATGAGTACTGACAAAGACCAGAGGGCGGGAGCACATTACACCGGTTTTAAAGTCACTGCATTGGCTCCCCGTGCGTTTCAGGATTGATTTTAAGGTTCTTTTACTAGTTTTTAAGTGTCTTAACGGTCTTGGGCCTTCTTACCTATCTGACCTGTTTTTATTCTATCAGCCCCTGCGGACCCTGAGGTCCTCCGGCACCGGCTTTTTGACCATACCGCAGGTTAGCTCAAAAAAGCACGGGGAGGCGGCTTTCAGTTTTTATGAGCCCCGACTGTGAAACAGCCTGCCAGAGAGCCTCAGGGTCGCGGAGACTGTTGAGGTTTTTAAAAAGAGGCTCAAGACCCACCGTTTTTACCAGGCTTTTACTTAATTTTCAATTTTTTCTTTTTAAATTCTTTTTAATTCCTCTTTACTGTTTTAATCTCACACATTTTTAGCCTCTTTGCTGTTATGTTTTAGTCTCTTGTGTTTTTAGCCATTATGCTTTTATGTTTTAGTCTCTTAGCGTTTTTAACCGCTATGTTTTTTATGTTTTTAGTCCTCAGTATTTTGAGCCTTTATGCTTCTTGCTTTATTTGACTGTTTTTAGTCTGTCAGTTTTTAATCTCCAGTGTTTCCTCACGGGGGCCTGCAAGGCTGGGAATTGTCTCTAGTCTGGCCGTTGGGGGTGCTGTCTCTTGGGCCATTTGGACCCGGGGGGCGAGAGGGCTCCGCACCGTGGTGTGGGGCCTCCTGTCTGCCCGGATTGGGGTGGTCCCTGTGGCAGCGCTCCCTGCGGCCATGGACCAGGATCGCTCTGAGTGTGGTTGGCCCCCCCCAAAGGTAGCTTCCTCCACACCTCAGGTCTCACTGCCCAGCCATGTCTCTCCAGTGACAGCCAGTGTATGTGTGAGTGTGTGTTTATGTGTGTTTGTGTGTGTATGTATTTGTGTATCTCTCTGTACATGTCTGTGGGGGTGGGAGGGTTGGGTTCTTTTAATTTTCTTCTTTTGATTTTATTTGCTGGTTCTCTTTTCTGTTGTTGTTTTTAATTTCTGTAAGGCACTTTGAGTTACTCCTCTGTATGAAAAGCGCCATACAAATAAAGATTGCTTGCTTGATTGATTGAGAACTACAGAAACAGTGAAGCTGCTGCAGCTGTCTGTCACAGGCCTGTGACCAGTGGTGGAATGTAACTAAGTCCATTTACTAAAGTACTCTGATAAAGTACAGCTTTGAGGTACAACATTCATTTTACAGATATACTAAATTGTCACTTTTTTCAGATGAATATTTTACATAAACACTAAATACAATACTGTGTTGGAGTTCTCCCCGGTGAACGAGAGGGTCGCTTCCCTGCGCCTCCGGGTCAGGGATAGGACTCTCACCGTTGTCTCGGCTTATGGGCCGAACAGTGGTGTAGAGTACCCGGCCTTCTTGGAGTCCCTGGGAGGGGTACTGGAGAGTGCTCCACAGGGGACTCCATCTTTCTCCTGGGGGACTTCAACGCCCACGTGGGCGACGACAGTGTTACCTGGAGGGGTGTGATCTGATCTAAACCCGAGTGGTGTTTTGTTATTGGACTTCTGTGCTAGTCACAGTTTGTCCATAACAAACACCATGTTCAAGCATAAGAGTGTCCATATGTGCACGTGGCACCAGGACACCCTAGGCCGGAGATCAATGATCGACTTTGTGGTCGTGTCATCTGACCTGCGGCCGTATGTCTTGGACACTCTGGTGAAGAGAGAGGCTGAGCTGTCAACTGATCACCACCTGGTGGTGAGTTGGATCCGCTGGCAGGGGAGGAAGCTGGACAGACCTGGCAGACCCAAACGTATCGTGAGGATCTGCTGGGAATGTCTGGCAGAACCCTCTGCCAGGGAGATCTTTAACTCCCACC
>CAEMYA010001284.1:20244-34114 GCA_903131615.1 Diplodus sargus
GAGGGAGATGGAGGCGGCAGGTCTTCTGCCTCGGCTGCGGCGGCTGCTGCAGCCGCGGCAGAAGACCTGCCTGTCCCGGACGAGGAGCCCGGACTGGCTCGAGCAGGGGCGGACTGGCGGTGCCACAGGTGCTCTCGCTGTGCGCCTATGGACACCGAACTGGACTCTGTCTGCTGCAGTGGATTCCAGAGATGCCAGTTTCTTCGCAACGAAATATCTACAGCGGACGGAGATATGTGTGGTGTGCCGGATTAGTGGGAGTGGCTTGCAGAGCTGTGCATTGTGGTGCATTGTGGGAGTTGTTGTCTTTCATACAAATGCGCCCTAAAGTCACTTTCTGCCTTTTCTCAGTCAAATAAGCACAAAATTCAAAAATGATGTTACATTTTGACTACAAATATGACCCTCTTTCAATAAAGATCAGTGTTCCCACCGGTGAAATGCTTCTTTAAGTATCTTGGGGTCTTATTCACGAGTGAGGGAAGGATGGAGCGTGAGATTGACAGGCGGATCGGTGCAGTGGCCGCAGTAATGCGGTCGTTGTATCGGTCTGTCGTGGTGAAGAGAGAGCTGAGCCGAAAGGCGAAGCTCTCGATTAACCAGTCAATCTACGTTCCGACCCTCACCTATGGCCATGAACTTTGGGTCATGACCGAAAGAATAAGATCCCGGATACAAGCGGCCGAAATGAGTTTCCTCCGCAGGGTGGCAGGGCGCTCCCTTAGAGACAAGGTGAAGAGCTCTGTCACCCGGGAGGAGCTCAGAGTAGAGCCGCTGCTCCTCCACATCGAGAGGAGCCAGCTGAGGTGGCTTGGGCATCTGTTTCGGATGCCCCCGGGACCCGGCCCCGGATAAGCGGATGACAATGGATGGATGGATGATAAAAAAATACAATATATAATGTATTGACACTTGAGAAACTAACCAAATACATATTATACATGATGAAATATATGAAATGAAACACTTGTACATTCTATAAGAATGTTGTTAATTACACTTCCTACTACATAAGGAACTTTAGTATGTTTTAAGATTCTAAAACTTTCATGTATTAATAAACTTTAATGTTCATATTTTAAAGGTATTTGTATCAAGCAGAAAAAATTATTTTTGTTTTATCTCCTCAGATCATTGAACACATTTAATTACATTTAATTCATTTATGTGTAACTTGTGGGTGAATATTTGAGCTTCAACACATCTGAAGATGAAATTGTAGCTCTGGTGTAACAACATCATGTCTCTGTGATTGAGATTCAGATTCAGCATTAGCTTTATAACTCAGTCATTCTTTTCTACATACGGAATTTGAGTTTGAATAAAATAAAGCAGCTTTCATCAGGAAAGTCAAATTAAAAAGTTCAACATCTCACCATGAGAGACTCGGAGCAGCATCAGCAACAGTCCGATCACAGCCTCCATGTCTCCTCAGTGTTCAGCCTCTGTGGATCCAGTCAGCAGCTTCCAGACAAACCTCTCTACTTTATTCAACAGCAAACATGCAGATCTTAAACTGAGCAGCCTGAAATGTCTTCTCATAGTGATCAACTTCAGAAAAGAGCGTGTGAAACTCCTGAACAGGGTGTTTTTAAAACAGTACAGTCTGGCAGTGAAAGAGGAAGCTGAGTTAATGTGGTCAGTACAAAGTTATGAAATCTAAAAGTCTCAGAAACAACATGTCAAGTTGATTTCTCCTCATATGAAAGTGTTCTTCGGTTGCAGATATCTTGTTGTGTCCTTTGAGCTTTACACAATAATGAACTCACTGAAAGAAGAGTGCAGGTAGAATTTACTTGATGTAACATGTTTCTGTCATTTTGCTTTAACTTTTCACTTTGAGGACACAAAATTTTAATAACTTCTAAAATGTTAGACATGTGTTGGATAAAAAACTCTTGACTGTGAAATAACTGTATTATTTTAGTGTTTGTTTGCATCAACTTTATCTAATCTAATATAAACATAACTACACTGTGCTGTTGGCCCACAGTGGTCTGGAGCTATTTCTCTGTCATGTTCTGGGTTTGAAGCTCATGTATGTAAACATGTAAATAACATGTAAATATAGAAATTGTTCTGACATTACACTTGCAGCAACAAACAGTAAATGTCTAGAAAGTCAGAACGTTTTATTAAGGATTCTTAAGACATAAACGGCTCTATAGATACTTTCTGTTAAGCATTCAATACAAACAAGCATCATTTACATTCAATATCTAGTGAGCAGATTGTATTAGTAAAGCCACTCGAGCAGTAAAAGCTCCTTGATTATTTTTTAGTGATTAGTACTTTTTCTGCTTTTGATGGTTTATTTGATATTCCATAACTGTGATAAGACTTTTCTTTTTCCTCGTGTTATGTTCTTCTTGTTAAAACAAATCCACACCAGTGACAACATGTCTGGCTCCCGTCTACACTGCGTAGCTCTACACAGGTGCAGCACTTCGGTGTAATGAGCAGTCAACAGTGTGTTTGTTCTTCCTCTCTGTGTTTATCGGCTGCTCACAAAACAGTATTAAAGGAGCATACCACCACCTGCTGTGTGTAGATGTTGCACATGTTCAGTCAATGAAAGCAACAACAGTAATCTCTCAGAACCAGTAGAGGGAAACCTCACACCTGATACTGATGATGAGTCTGGTGTCAGCGTCACTAAAGGAACAGTTCATGATCAAAATGTCAACATACAGGAAGCTTACATAAACTGACTGATGTCACTTGACTGACTGACAGGTTTTGAATACAGAACAAACAAAAGCAACTAAATTAAATGATTAAAATACATTTTACATTATTTACATTATTACTCAAAAAGATTTGTAATCATGGTCAGATGAGAAAAAGCAAAATCATTATTGACATAATTAGATATTTTCAGACTCAAACATTTAAGTCACATGGGTGAATGTGCTCATAAAATGACAGTTTGGTCTTTTAGATGTCAAATCAACATTTTTAGAATGGAAAGACTCAAAAGTGAAAACTATTTATCTCCAGAAACATCAACATTTCTCTGAGAAAAATATCAAACATATATGAAACATAAAAGTCAGACAGCTCCACTTGTGATCATAGAACCTGAGTCACAACACATAACCTTTGTTCAATCAGAGCTTCCACAGTGACACAAATGAAGAAAACACTCACACAGAATTATTATGTGAAGATGTTTGTGAGATTCTGATAATCGAATCAGAGAGGAATAAGAAGATATTATGATTTTGACTCCAATCTGTTTTTACATCCATGAAGACTCGTGTCCAATCACAGCAGCTGAGAGGCGACACTGAGATGTTGGTTCAGAAAGTTAAAGTTCAGATGCAGAACTTCTCATTTCAACCATCACAACAGAGTTCTCATAGTCCATCTCTTCAGGGACGGCAGAGCCTTCAGCTTTCTTATAGTTCTTCTTCTTGCAAGCAAAATAGATGGCGATCCCACTAAATACAAGAATCATCACAGCTGCTCGCAGACCAAGTATGAGCAGGGTGTGATCTGTTCAGATAAAGAGACACAAAAATCAGGAGTGGATTTTGACCTTAGCACCATGGGTCATTTCTGCTGGAGGAAGCAACAGTTTGATTAGTGTGGGTGATGTTAGTGCAGAGTTTTGGACATTATGATGTTACTCTCCTTACCCTCAGTGGAGGCTGTTGTTGTCTCAACACACAGGGTGTTATTGGCTTCAAACACCCACTGTGATATGTGCGTCCCATTGGAGATGCAGTCAATTAATATGAAGCCTATAGAAAAGCAACAGATCATCACTGATGCACACAGTGTCAGAATCAGTGTTGTAATTATGAGTTATTTTTCATCATGCTCTCACTCACCACAGGCAGATATCGTTTTGTTCTGCGAGACGCTGCTGACGTGGTTGCTGACTGAGCAGACCAGTTGTCCTGAGACGTCTTGTCTCAGAGTGATGTTGTTACTGTCTGTATTTCCAGAGAGGAGCTGAGCGTCTGTCAGTGTGTGTCCATCCAGAGTCCAGCTGTACTGAGGACTGTCCCCTCCCTCAGAGGAGCAGGACACCCTCATCTCTCCCTGGGACAGACACTCAGAGACCAGCAGGACAGAGGACACAGGAGCTGAAGGAAACACACTCACATCACTTTAGATATCTACACAATCTTGGTCATTCTGTACAGTTTCTGATACAGAACAGACACAGATACAAATAAATAAAGGATATGAACGATATGTTGTTCAGTCAAAGCGTTTATGTTGATCAATGTTACTTATTTCCTCAATAAGCAAAAAAAAGGTATTTACCTTGAATGTTCAGCTGTAGAATCTGACGATCTAACATTCGTCCATTTGAATCAAAGATCATCAGACTATATTCACCACCATCAGTCCTGCTCAGGTTATTGATCCTAAATGTTCCATCACTGGGAGTAAATGAGGATCTGCTTTCTAACTGATTAGTTATAAACTTATCTTTTCTCCAAATGAATATTACTGTTTCATTTTTGATCCATAGGTATCTGTGTATTTCCGAGGTGCTATCCATCAGCCGGAGGACCACAGTTCCTCCAAAAGCTCCATAACACTGAGCTCCATTTATTCTGCCAACACAGTAGGTTTCCAAACCTGGACATTTTGAAACAGAAGTTGAAACAAAGTAAAAAATGTTGATAATTTAACCTCCAAAAAACAAAAAGCAACTACAGAAACAGTGAGGCTGCTGCAGCTCTCTGTCACAGGCCTGTGACCAGGGGTGGAATGTAACTAAGTACATTTACTGAAGTAATCTGATAAAGTACAGTTTTGAGGTACAACATTCATTTTACAGATATAATAAATTACCACTTTTTCAGATTAAGATTTAACAACAACACAAAATACAATATATTATGTATTGACACTTATGAAACTAACCAAATACATATTATACATGATGAAATATATTAAATGAAACACTTGTACATCTCTCTATAAAAGCAAGGAATCTCTGTCTGTCTGTGTGTGTGTGCCTCAAATATCTCTGCGAATCAGGATCAGAATGACCTGAGAGTTTCAACATGGCTGCCGTTTGGTTCAGCGGTGTGCGACTTCGCATTTGCTTGGACTGCAATGATACCGTGAATAAATTATTTCATAAATGCTTTACAAATTCTGGAGCATAGTCCACTGGAGCCACCACAGTGACATGCGCATTAGAGCACATCACTGCAGAGCTCAAGCCCACGACACACATTAAGAAACAAGCAGATGTATACCTGCGACGGCGCAAGCTGGACTGGGAGTTAGCCGGCGGTTCGGTCCCATTCTGTTCTGTGCATCTTAATTGTTGTGGATTAATGAGACTAAACGAGACCGGACCGTGTCTGTTCAGGTCTGAGTAGAGCGCATTTATACCTGCAGCGGCGCAAGCTGGGCCGGGAGTTAGCCGGCGGTTCGGTCCCGTTCTGTTCAGTGCATGATCTAAACTGACTGTTGTGGATTAATGAGACTAAACGAGACCGGACCGGTCTGTTCGGGTCTGAGGAGATGCGGAGACGCGCGGACAACAAAGTGGAATCGTAATCTGTGGATGTTTGTGTAAATAGTTGCACAGAACTATGTAAATTTTTATAATGTATGCACTTATTCAGCAAACAACAATTTATATTTGCATTATAAGTAATAAAAATGTTTTGTTAAACATGTTTGTGGTTTTCACAGTAAAAAAATCTAACTTTTTCTACTCTGATTTTATGTTTTGTTGTGATTTTAGGTCCATTGTGTTTTATGTCAAAATAAAAAAAATAACTGTACAGTCACACATGTGAGGTTGTGCTGAAAATAATCACACCAAGTAAATAGTTTTAAGGTGAAATATAATGGCAAAATCAAAAATAGTCACAAACGGCCAGTTATTCCCTGGAATATCAGATCTCACATCAACCTAAATATCCCTGACCTTCCACCTTCAAACACAGCCTCATTTGGCCATCCACGAAAATGCTTTTTAACCTCCCACTTTTCTATAGGAACACATATTTCCTACGGGCACTGCACTAGTTCTATAAAAACGTTGTTAATTACACTTCCTACTACATAAGGAACTTTAGTATATTTTAAGATTCTAAAACTTTCATGTATTAATAAACTTCAATGTTCATATTTTAAAGGTATTTGTATCAAGCAGAAAAAGTATTTTTGTTGTATCTCCTCAGATCATTAAAACATATTTAATTACATTTAATTCATTCATGTGTAACTTGTGGGTGAATATTTGAGCTACAACACATTTGAAGATGATGTCAAACTGTACTTTTAGAACATATTCCATCTCAGAACTGCAAAAAATGTGTCAAATCAAAAAGTTTGTAGACATTCAAATGTTGTTGCGCCGCACAGCCATGAACCAATATATAACAGCAAAGCATCTGAGAAGAAACTTAATATATTGAAGAAATTTTAGTTCTGGTGAAACGGCATGATGTCTTTGTGATTGAGATTCAGATTCAGCATTAGCTTTATAACTCAGTCAATCCTTTGTACTTACGGCAATTGAGTGTGAATAAAATAAAGCAGGAACATCAAATTGAAAAATTCAACATCTCACCATGAGAGACTCCGAGCAGCATCAGCAACAGTCCGATCACAGCCTCCATGTCTCCTCAGTGTTCAGCCTCTGTTGATCCAGACAGCAGCTTCCGGACAAACCTCTCTACTTTAATCAACAGCAAACATGCAGATCTTAAACTGAGCAGCCTGAAATGTCTTCTCATAGTGAAAAAAAGGAGAAAAAGAGCGTGTGAAACTCCTGAACAAGCAGAGTGTTTTAAAACAATACAGGCTGGCAGTGAAAGAGGAAGCTGAGTTAATGTGGTCAGTACTTGGAAAGTTATGAAATCTAAAGTCTCAGAAATTGATTTCTCCTCATATGAAAGTGTTCTTCGGTTGCAGACATCTTGTTGTGTCCTTTGAGCTCTGCACAATAATGAACTAACTGAAAGATGAGTGCAGGTTGAATTTACTTGATGTAACATGTTTCTGTCATTTTGCTTCAAATTTTCACTTTGAGGACACAAAGTTTTAATAACTTTTAAACTCTTAGACATGTGTTGGATCAAAAACTCTGGACTGTGAAATAACTGTATTATTTTAGTGTTTCTTTGCATTAACTTTAGCTAATTTAATATAAACATAACCACACTGTGCTGTTGGCCCACAGTGGTCTGGAGCTATTTCTCTGTAATCTTCTGGGTTTGAAAATATATGTAAATATGTAAATAACATGTAAATATGGAAATCATTCTGACATTACACTTGCAGCAACAAACAGTAAATGTCTAGAGAGGCAGAACGTTTTATCAAGGATTCTTAAGACATTAACGGCTCTATAGATACTTTCTGTTAAGCATTCTATACAAACAAGCATCATTTACATTCAATATCTAGTGAGCAGATTGTATTAGTAAAGCAACATGAGCAGTAAAAGCTCCTTGATTATTTTTTAGTGATGAGCACCTTTTCTGCTTTTGAAGGTGTATTTGATATTCCATAACTGTGATAAGACTTTTGTTCCTCGTGTTATGTTCTTCTTGTTAAAACAAATCCACACCAGTGACAACATGTGTGGCTCCTGTCTACACTGTGTAGCTCTACACAGGTGCAGCAGTTCGGGGTTATGAGTGCGACAACAGTGTGTTTGTTCTTCCTCTCTGTGTTTATTGGCTGCTCACAAAACAATATTAAAGGAGCATACCACCAACTGCTGTGTGTAGATGCTGCACATGTTCAGTCAATGAAAGCAACAACAGTAACCTCTGAGAACCAGTAGAGGGAAACCTCACAGCTGATACTGATGATGAGTCTGGTGTAAGCATCACTAAAGGAACAGTTCATGATCAAAATGTCATAAACTGACTGATGTCACATGACTGACTGACAGGTTTTGAATATAGAATAAACAAAAGCAACGAAATTAAAGCTTGATTGAAATAAATGTGACATTATTTACATTATTACTCAAAAACAGAATTAACATATTTGTAATTATGGTCAGACAAGAAAAACGGAAAATCATTATTGACATAATTAAATATTTTCAGACTCAGACATTTAAATCACATGTGTGAATGTGCTCATGAAATGACATGTTGGTCTTTTAGAGGCCAGATCAACATTTTTAGAATGGACAGTCTCAAAAGTGAAAACTATTTATCTACATGAACATCAACGTTTCTCTGTGAAGAAAAATATATGAAACATAAAAGTCAGCCAGCTCCACTTGTGATCATAGAACCTGAGTCACAACACATAACCTTTGTTCAATCAGAGCTTCCACAGTAACACAAATGAAGAAAACACTTGGAGACTTATTATGGGAAGGTGTTTGTGAGCTGCTGAGAAGTGAATTTGAGAGGAATAAGAAGAGATTATGATTTTGACTCTAATCTATTTTTACATCCATGAAGATTTGTGTCCAATCACAGCAGCTGAGAAGCGACACTGAGATGTTGGTTCAGAAAGTTAAAGTTCAGATGCAGAACTTCTCATTTCAACCATCACAACAGAGTTCTCATAGTCCATCTCTTCTGGGACGGCAGAGCCTTCAGCTTTCTCATATTTCTTCTTCTTCCAAGCAAAATAGACGGCGATCCCGATCAATATAAGAACCATCACAGCTGTTCGCAAACCACAGATGAGCAGGGACTGATCTGTTCAGATGAAGAAGCACAAAAATCAGGTGTGGATTTTGACCTTAGCACCATGGGTCATCTCTGCTGGAATATGCAACACTTTGATTAGTGAGTGGAGAGTTTAATGGACATCATGATGTTACTCTTCTTACCCACAGAGGACGCCTCTGTTACTGTGATCACAGTCGGGGCTGTTGCTGGATCAGCACACTGGGTTTGGTTGGTTACAAGCACTCTCTGTGATAAGTGCATCCCATTGGATAAGCTGCAGTCAGTGAATCTGAAGCCTACAGAAAAGAAATAGATCGATAACTGATGTCAGCTAATTTTCAGTGTCATAATCATCAAACTGTTTTCCACTCATCTTCTCACTCACCACAGGTCGACATCCGACTGACGTGGTTGCTGACTGAGCAGACCAGTTGTCCTGAGACGTCTTGTCTCAGAGTGATGGTGTTACTGTCTTTATTTCCAGAAAGGAGCTGAGCGTCTGTCAGTGTGTGTCCGTCCAGAGTCCAGCTGTACTGAGGACTGTCCCCTCCCTCAGAGGAGCAGGACACCCTCATCTCTCCCTGGGACAGACACTCAGAGACCAGCAGGACAGAGGACACAGGAGCTGAAGGATCAGAAATTGTTTTTGTTCCAATGCTTTGTGCAAAGTAGAAAAAAAATACTAAAATAGATGATAAAATAAAATAAAATGAAATATTAAAATAGACAATAAAAAGATAAAATAAAGTAGACAATAAAATAGATAATAAAGTAACAAAGTCAACAATCTGGAAATATATACAATATACAGTGAATTGGTTGTAGCGTTATAAATTACATTAGAATGAGTAATTATAGTTAGAGTATAGAGTAGAGTGTTATAGTAGATACAGATATATGAAGAATAAATATGTAGTTTAGCAATAGAATAAGTCATGTATGTAAAAAAAAAAACAGTTATTTACCTTGAATGTTCAACTTTAGAGTTACAGGCTTAAATTTGTATCCTTTCAAATCAAAGCTTTTCAGAGTATATTCACCACCATCAGTCCTGCTCAGGTTATTGATCCTAAACGTTCCATCACTGGGAGTAAATGAGGATCTGTTTTCTAACAGATTAGTTATAAACTTATCTCTTCTCCAACTGAGTTTTTCTGTTTCGTTTTTGACCCATCTGTATTTGCTTATTCCTGAGGTGCTGTCCATCAGCCGGAGGACCACAGTTCCTCCCAAAGCCCCATAACACTGAGCTCCATTGATTCTGCCGTCACAGTAGGTTTCCACACCTGGACATTTGAAACAGTGACAGTGGTGAAACTAACCAACAGACTGTGAAGACAATCAAATGAGCTCGAACATGCCAATATTGAAATGCTCCTCACATGATAATTCATCAGTAATCATAACTTATAATGCATACAAATATATAATATACATGAAGATATATATGAAATAAAACAGTCCTATATTTTTACATTTGTTTTTGTTTTAAAATCATGATGTAAGAAATGTACCCTTTCTACTAAATAAGGAAATGTTGTATATTTGTTTCAATAACCTAAAGCTTTTCATGTATTAACAAACTTTAATATTCATAATTAATGTATTGTTTATCAAACAATTTTTTGTGTGTGTATCTCCTCAGACCAAACTATGAGTATACATGTATCAAATGTATGTAAATCAACATTTTAAGTTGAGTTACTTAGGTAGAAATCTTTCTGAAAGACATTGTTCTTAAGCCTCTTTCAGTCATTGTAAACTGTGTACGAACATTTTTTGAGACATTCCATTTTGTATCTGGTATATGTATTTCAATATCAGTGGGCAAAAGAAGGCTGCTTGAATTTACAGTCGTACAGTAATTGAATTGTATTATACACAAGCCTACATTTAAAATAGCAACGTAGAAAGTTTTTTTGATTAAATGAAGATGATGTCAAACTGTACTTTTTCAACATAGTCGATCTCACACATGCATAAAATGTGTCAAACTAAATAAAAGTTCAACATCTCACCATGAGAGACTCCGAGCAGCATCAGCAACAGTCCGATCACAGCCTCCATGTCTCCTCAGTGTTCAGCCTCTGTGGATCCAGTCAGCAGCTTCCAGACAAACCTCTCTACTTTATTCAACAGCAAACATGCAGATCTTAAACTGAGCAGTCTGAAATGTCGCAGAAAAAGAGGAGAAAAATAAAACAAAGAAGCAATCAGCGATCAACTTCGGATAGAAGATGTGACAGCTCAGACCAAGGAGGGTTTTCTTAAAATAGTACAGTCCGGAGGTGAAAGAGGAAGCTGAGTAAATTTCGTAATTACTTGCAAAGTCATGAAAACTAAAAATGTCAGAAACAACACGTCATCTGTTTGACAAGTTAATTTCTCCTCATATGAAACATCTTCTTGTGTCCTTTGAGCTTTACACAATAATGAACTCATCGAAAAAGTAAAACAAGTAAACTTTACTCACCTATGTTGACATCAGAGCAAAGATGAATGCAGGTTGAATTTACTTGATGGAACATTAATAAACATGTTTCTGTTATGTTACTTTAAATGTTCACCTTGACCTGACAAAGTGTTAATAACTATAAAGATCTTAGACGTGTGTGTTGGATCAAAAACTCTTAGAAACAACTTTCATGACAATGCTTTCAGTCATCAGACCATCAAGACTTGTGATTTTTACTTTGTCACACTGCATCCACTTAGTCTAATTGAATCCACATGAATTCACAAAATGGGATTAATCATTTCTGATATTTACATCCTCAGGATGTTTGTATGCACTTATATGAAAACAGCATCATCATCAGGGCTTGTGTTTTATTTATCCGTCTCGATACTGGAATACGTCAAACAAGAAAACCTCAAACGACATCCTCAGACGTCACAGTGATGCTTCCTTTGTTAATCACAAGATGGATAAGGTTTTACTGAATGCAGAATTATCCATAAACAACAGTAACTCCTCTGTGAACCATTAGTGGGAAACTGGGTTTGCAGGTAGCCAGATTTTGAGATGCAGGCAGGACCATCAGAACGTTGAATTGGTGCCAGGAAGTGAATTTGACAAGAATATAAAGCAGAAGTGAATTTCCTCTCTAAATCATATTTTCACATCCATAAAGACGTACAGCCAATAGCTGATCAGTTAAAGTTCAGATGCAGAACTTCTCATTTCAACCCTCGGAACAGAGTTCTCATAGTCCATCTCTTCAGGGACGGCAGAGCCTTCAGCTTTCTCGTATTTCTTCTTCTTCCAAACAAAACAGACGGCGATCCCAATCAATATAAGAATCACCACAGCTGTTCGCAGACCACAGATGAGCAGCGACTGATCTGTTCAGATAAAGAGACACAAAAATCAGGGGGATTTGACTTTCGTATCATGGGTCAGTTTCATGGACATCATGATGTGACCTCTTCTTACCCACAGAGGACGCCTCTGTTACTGTGATCCTGGTCGGGGCTGTTGCTGGATCAGCACACTGGGTTTGGCTGGTTACAAGCACTCTCTGTGATAAGTGCATCCCATTGGATAAGCTGCAGTCAGTGAATCTAAAGCCTACAGAAAAGAAATAGATTGATGACTGATGTCAGTTAATCTTCAGCATCATAATCATCAAACTGCTTTTCACTCATCTTCTCACTCACCACAGGTCGACATCCGACTGTCGTGGTTGCTGACTGAGCAGACCAGTTGTCCTGAGACGTCTTGTCTCAGAGTGATGGTGTTACTGTCTTTATTTTCAGAGAGGAGCTGAGCGTCTGTCAGTGTGTGTCCATCCAGAGTCCAGCTGTACTGAGGACTGTCCCCTCCCTCAGAGGAGCAGGACACCCTCATCTCTCCCTGGGACAGACACTCAGAGACCAGCAGGACAGAGGACACAGGAGCTGAAGGAAACACACTCACATCACTTTAGATATCAACACAAACAGACACAGATACAAATATATGAAATATGTAGTTTAGCAATAAAATAAGACGTGTGTTTATCAATGATGCTTAATTTCGCAAAAAAAGTTATTTACCTTGAATTTTCAGCTGTAGAATCTGAAGATTTAATTGATGTCCTTTCAAATCAAAGCTTTTCAGAGTATATTCACCACCATCAGTTCTGCTCAGGTTATTGATCCTAAATGTTCCATCACTGGGATCAAATGAGGATCTGCTTTCTAACAGATTAGTTATTATCCTATTCTTCTTTCCACGGAGTAACATAGTTTTGTTTTTGACCCATTGGTAGCTTCTTAGTCCTGAGGTGCTGTCCATCAGCCGGAGGACCACAGTTCCTCCCAAAGCTCCATAACACTGAGCTCCATTGATTCTGCCATCACAGTAGGTTTCCACACCTAGAAATGTATTTATAGACACAAGTATTAAAAGATAAAACATTTTTAAACTAATCAGTCCATTTCTACCAATTTGATTACTTAAAATATAAAAACATTCTGTAATTAACATAACTTCTGTGTTCTGGGCTTTCTATGAAATGAAGACATTTGTCAGGTGTCATGTGGAAGGCCGAGGGGGACGTAGCCACTGATCAGCCTCTCAGAGCTGACTAAAGAGTCTGTTGAAGATCCAGAACCTCTAGAGAATACAGTTACATTGGATTCTGCTTATATCTTGAGCCATTTACTGACGGAAGGAGAGCTCAGGGAAGGAGAGCTCAGGGATTACTTTTAAACTTTCAGATTTATGTTTTTTTCCTGTTAATAAACCTGACTGCAGCAGTGACCAACGGGGCTGAAATTAAAAAAGACAAGGGTGCAACCATAAAATCATGATGTCTTGGGTTTTAAAGTTTTCTCTGCAATAAGCATCATGTTGCTGCAATTCAATATACGAGTGTTTGATTTTTATTTTGAAGAAAATCTGGAACATTCTTTAGATTTATTAAAAACAAGAGTGACATTTTTGAAAACAATATAGAAAGATTTAAAGAAAACTGTTTTGTTTTGTTATTTTTTCCTTTATACCGGAAAAAATATTGAACATATGAACTCTTTCTCTATGCCTCTGTTGATGTAAACATGAAAATGTTTTACAGTAAAATCATGAACAAATGTGTGACAGCAAAACATCTAAAAATAATCTCTATAAAGAAATTGTAGTTCCGGTCTAACAGCATGATGTCACTGTGATTGAGATTTAGATTCAGAATTAGCTTTATAACTCAGTCAATCCTTTGTACTTACGGCATTTGAGTGTGAACAAAATAAAGCAG
>CAEMYA010001285.1:0-13078 GCA_903131615.1 Diplodus sargus
ATCCTGGAGCTTTCTTAGTGGGTATACGGCGTATACCTGCGTATCACGTAGACTACACCACTGGTCCGCTTGAACATTCGGGAAAGCTCAGGGAAGCTGGGGGGCAATTCTCTCAAAAATTGTCCAAGCTTGTCTGCTTTCCCACTCCAATTTTGAACTCCTCCATCAGTTCAAAATTGTCATCAACACCACGGACATACATTGCAAGCTGGGCAGTGTCAGTGATGTCTGTGCTCTCATCAAGAGCGACTGAGTATGCATGGAAACATTTGGCTTTCTCATGCAGTTGATCGTAAATATTATTTGACAGGTCAGAAATGCGCTCTGCCACAGTGTTGGCAGAAAGGCTGATGTTGCTAAATTGACCCTTCTTTTTCGGACAGACTACACTTGCAGCCTGTAACATGCACTTTTTAACAAATTCGCCTTCTGTGAATGGCTTTCCTGCCTTAGCAATCATCTCACTAACCATGTAGCTAGCTTCGACTGCTGAGTTATTCTCTTTGGTTCCTTTCTTGAAGAAATCTTGTTGCCTCAGTAGACATGTTTTAAGACTGGCAACCCGGTTGGCTCTCTCATCTCCCTGGTATTTTGCATACTCCTCAGCATGTCTAGTTGAGTAATGACGCTTCAAGTTGTATTCCTTGTGAACCGCAACTTTCTCGGTGCAAATAAGACAGGTCGGGGTGCCTCTGTGCTCAACAAAGAAAAATTGCGTTTCCCACTTCTCCTGAAATTGTCTGTGCTCGTCATCAACCTTTCTCTTCACTGCAGGCTTTGAAAAAGACATGACTGGGTCTGTGTGACAAGATAAATTTGTTCCACTTGGTGTCACTCCGCAATAAAGTTTCAATCAAGTGATTAACGTTGCTAAGTAGCCAAAGTATGAATGCAGATTCACTCAGATCAACAGTTACCGCCCACTGTTTAAAGGGCTCCGGTTCTGGAAGTTAATTTCGCGGTTTGGGTAAACATTTCCATGGTAACAGCGAGCTCCACCAATCAGAGACGTCGCTGTTACACTATAGGATTGTGGGTAGTGTAGTACTTTTCCATGACATCGCGAATAAAACATGTTTTTCTGAAAACAAGGTTGATATCATACGGACTTGTGGCTTCTACAGGATCATAGACCATCGTTTCACAATCTCATAACTTGTGGTAAGCCTGCTTTGGATGTTTATGACATTATGGCTGCTAAGCTAGCGGCATTGTATGTCCTAGCCAACACCGATGTTCCGCTGACCACCGAGGCGGACAGACCCCCGACGAGACCCCAGCCCAGCCTCATTCCACCGGCCCCAACGCGGGACGGTGGTCGGGAGCTGACTGAGTGGCCCCGTCGGAGGTCTGCCCGCCTCGGTAATGCCGTTAACATTGACTTCGTCCAAGAAGTAGTAATTCTATTGCGGCTATGCGGTGTTACACGGACGCCGCCATTGTTGTTGTGAATTTTTTCTCTGCTTGCATCAAGCCCGGCCGATGACCCGCCCCCGGGAGCCATATACCCCACTGTGATTGGTAGGTTCGTTCGGCTCCAAGGGACCTTTGAAGCGCAACAAAGGGACCTTCCACACACAACGCGGCAAAGTGCCATTCACACAAAACTCACGGGCCGCACTAACATTAAACTTTCCTATCAAGGCGGGGGCCACAAAATATCGTTTCGCGGGCCGCAATTGGCCCGCGGGCCACGAGTCTGAGACCCATGCTTCAGACATTCAGTGTGTCCTAACAGTTGCTCTCTGTCTCCAGCCAGAGTGTGTGTGACTGTCAGCGAGCTGTCAGTCTGCAGGGAGTTAAGGCCAGCTCTTCTCTCTGCTCTGCTGCAAACAGCCAGGCTGTTTCCTGACGCCGTCACAGGACCAGATGCTGCTGTTCACATGATCACTACAAGTTCCGTCCTACCACCCACCCCGACAGCAGGGAGCGCTGGGTGAGGAGGAAATGTTGATGTCAGTGGAAGTGTGCCTTTATGTGTATGTGTGTATCCTAACATCTGCCCACATCTGTGCCAGCATGTCTTTATCTGTCAGTGTCTTCTCTTCAGATTAACAGTAATGTCGTCCAAGATAACTGTAAAGTTTTGACCACTGCAGGATTTAAAGGGAATCATCAGTGTATGAGGAAAGTTTTTAGATATTATAGTCCAGCAGTGAATAAAACTGACTTCATCAACTGAAGTGCAGCTTTCTGTTATTAAATGATCATCTCAGACCGGTGTCAGTACCTGTTCCTCTATCAAAGGAGAAAACAAGCCTCCACATATGAAGCTGTGTGATTGTGTTGGACTGGTGTGTGTGTGTGTGTGTGTGTGTGCGTGTGTGTGCATGTGTGTTTGATGATTCAAACAGTGTCGGCCTGCAGAACGCTGATCATGAGGTGTGTTTCACTGAAGAGTCTGACATAAAGACCAGGGGGAGGATGTAGTGTTGAACCGTTTCATGGACTAATTGCTCCATCAGTCACAGAGCAGCAGAGAGAACAACTGTGAAGATGCTGGACTTCATTTCAACCAGACACAATGATTGTGGCTCAAACACTGCAGGAGTGTTCAGTATGTAGAAGCGTCTGTGTGTCTGTGCTGAACATGTGCACGACTCTTCATGTCACTGAGAGTCGAGCAGTAAAACTCTTCTCCATGATGTTCAGACACAGACTGTCAGCAGGTCAATAAAGGAGAGCAGAGCAGAAATCTCCCTCTGTGTTTTCACACACTCTCCTTGTTTTCCTCATTAAGAAAACTGATGATGTTTGAACAAAAGGTGAACATCAGAATAAAAGCTTCCTCTGCCAGTCATTGTTCTCAGCTCTACAAGTCCAGAGCTGTTTAACAGAGAGTGGGAGAGGAAAAGCCAGAGACAGACACTCAGTACTCCACTACTGGACTGTGTGCAGCGGACACAGATCTCTGCTGGGGGAGATTTTATCTTCCTTCTCTCTCTTTGTTTCTTCTTCTGTCTCATGTTTCTCTCTCGCTCCACCTTTCCCTCTCTGTGTCCGTCGTTCTCTCTCTCCCTCTCTCTCCAGTGATAGATAGATGTATCAGGGCTTCATTACTTTCAGTCCTGCTGCAGTTCCACCTCATCTGTCACATCCATTATGCTGCATTCAGACTGTCTTTTATAAGCAAACATCGGTTAAAGGTAATAGAAAAATGAGACCTGATTCTGGTAATTAGTTTGAGGAGGAGGAGCAGTGAGTGAGATAAAGTGCTTGAGGCAAAGTGCAAAGAAAATAAAGGACACATTATAGGATGACATATAGTGAATGTCTGAAATTATGACTCAAAGAACTGAAGTGCACAGACGATCATTGTTGCTTCTGGAGCTGACGGTGTGTGTTGACCAGGAAAGAACTTACTAAACCTGCAGGTTCATAAAGAAACAGCTGAGACTATTTCCAAGCTCTCCAATCACACAGAAAATGTTTAGAAAGTAGAAAACTCAACACTGATGGCAGCAAGATCCCAGTTTGTATCAGTTCAAATCAACTCAAACATCTCAGAGACACAACATCTCCTCATCCAGCTGCTCCTGAGACTGATGAACAGCACCACTCACCTTCAGGACCAGTCTGCATGACAGCTGAAGACGGAAAGGTCAATAAATGTCTTCCAGAGACAAAAGACATCTACATCTACATCAGTCACTGCAACACATCAACAGAAGTAAACATCAAAATGCTCCATTTTCTTTCTGCTCCAACAATTATATTTGATGACATCGCAACATATCATTTGCTCCATGAAAGGTTGATTTCTGAGCATATTGTTCATTCTTCATATATAGTGGAAACACATGCTGATCTCTGAGACAAACTAATGCTGCTTTACTTTTCCTCTGTGGAGACACTCAGCCAGCTGCAGTCTGACATGAGAAATATGTAGTAGACAAGTTTAACAGAGTCAAACTGTTGGATGGCTGCCGGCCTACATTACATCATAGACACTCACACAGGAGGAGGACTCAACATCTATAATCAATACTGCATCTATACTGCAGCAGGAGCTTCTGACTGCATGTTCAGTTCCTCCATGAATGTTTCATCCTGTTCTGAACACACTCAGTAAAACTGTGAAACAGTCTTATATTGTCATCCACTGATGACGAGTCCAGTTTTCATCTTTTCTCTTCATCGCTCCTTCATGAAGCCGTCTGTTCATGTAATCTGATTCACTTTATGTTCAAGTGAAATCTGATTCAAGTCATACAGGAATAAACAACTTCCTGATTTGTGTTACTATGTTTACTCCATTTGTTTACGGTGACAAAGTGATTATTGTCACATCAGAGACAGTTTCTAATTCATCTCCTCCACTTGTTTCTCTCTCATAAAGCTTCTCTGACAAACACAGCAGCCATGATAAATGATGAGCAGCCTCGTTAGAGGAAGACAGAGGAGGTGGAACAGCTACCTGTGATTATAATGATTCAGCAGATGAAGAGCACTTACACACTGAAAAAAGAACAATGAGAGCAGCTTGTTCACTTCAGTGAGAAGCTAAAAGAGCAGAGTGAAGCTGAATCAAAGAGTGAAGCAGATGCTGCTCCTCAGACAGAGACTGGTTCACACAGATCCTCACTATGACACATAAATGATGCTTTTCTTGTGAAAGAAGCCAATGAGACAGTTACATGTAGTTATAAGAACCCTGCTGTCTTTGACTAACACACACAGTAATGAGTGTGTGTTGGAGGCAGGTGGCAGCTTTTGTATGTTGGCACAGTTGGACGTCTCATCATCTGGTGTGGAAATCATTTTACAAAACATAAAGCTGAAATCAAAAGCAAACATCTACAGTAATCCACATGACGTGATGCAGAGCACTGAGGAAACGTACGAGTCAGACTGAGTGTGTCATTACAGACACTTACTGAGAGTTTAACAATGCTGCAATCACAGACTTTTCACTGCAGGTGAGAACAAACCCACCTCATTATATTTCCTCTACAGAGATGTTTTACACTGTTCAGTCCACACACACTGTTTCTATCATATAACAGTAGGGAGGCTGCAGTCACAATGTGAACAAGAGACAGATCCTGGATTTGTTCTGTGGACAGAGAGTGATGAACAACAGGACACTGTGACAGCAGCTGGTTTTACTGGGACATGATTCACAGCTGTGAGCCTGCAGACCTGCACATTAAACTCTGTTGGATGTCAAATCTCAATGTGTCGCCTGATGACATCATCAGTCCAACATGATGGTGCTCTGATTTCCAGTTTAGGGAGAAAACATGTTTACTCATATTGATTTAACAGTGTAAAATCACTGCAGTAGCACAGAGGTGGATTTCCCCTCAGCTTTAAATTCTGACCTCGAGCTGTTTTCATTCATAGTTCATGAGTCCAGCCTTCAGTGTTTCAGTGTTCACAAGTCAAGCTGGATGCTGGTGTGAAGCAAAAGTCTTTTTGTGCTGGACTTAGTATTTTAAACAGGCATTGTTCAGGCCAGGCAGGCGTCCTCTGTGCTGTGACTGACAGAGGGAGAATAACAAGGCCTCCTTCTCCTCCTTCATGACTTTCTCTCTGTTGAGTGACAGCATGGTTGGTTGGTCGAGTCTCACCAAGAAGAGCAGAGAGCTGCACTTGTGAATAAAGGTTTGTTGAACTGAGCTGCAGTTCTGATCAGGTGGTTGATCCAGGCTTCAGCACTGTGGACACTCACAGTCTGACTCACCAGGATCAACACTCTGCTTATAATAACTGATATATTATATGAAGGTGAGACATCTCTGGATATTTTCCACTTGATCACAAATGAAAGACTACAGCTCGTTTCAGCTTGGACTGTAATTTACTGAAACCCACCACATGTGTGTAGAAACAGAGAAATAAACAGCCATTTTTATCTGCAGCCTCCAAGAAAACACAGGAGTTTGACTTCTGGCCATTGACGTAATCTGATTACATTTGTATTCACCAGCACAAACACGAGGTCTCTCTGTCTGGGGTCCAAATGAAACGTGTAGCTTTGGGGCTGATGGATGGAAAAGAGCTTGATTAGACTGGAGTCAGTGCTGTGTGTCCAGTGTTTCATCTGGAGAGAGCATGAAGAGGCTGTAATGATTCAGCTGGCAGCAGGTTCACATTTACTGATTCAAAGTGGAGATGCTGCTGAGAGTGAAGATTTGTTGTCTGTGCTGTGACGTGAAAAATACTCTCCAGCTCTCCATTTGTATTCTGAGGACGGTTCAGTTCTCGTGATTGTGTTCAGAGGTGGAAATATTGTGTGTGGTGTTTGTGTTGTGTTGGTGTGCAGCTCTGACATCACACAGTTACATGTTAACTGTTGACATTGTGACATTTTTGAATCGAGGCGACTCTAACAGATGATTCACAGCTCAGTGGGACACTTCAGTCCACAGGGAGTGTTGACATCTGACTTTGAATACAAGAAAAAATCACACTTGATGACATGAGGGCTGGTGTCTCTGAAGAAGAGAACAATGTGAGTTAACAGAGACGGAATAATGAATCTCTGCCTCACTGCCTTTAAATTACAGCGTGATGCTTCTTTGCTGTGAGTGAACCAACAGCTGCTGCGTCACTTCATAAACGAGAGAACGGAGGAGAGAAGATGATCGATGGCCACTGAGAGGAGAATAGTGGGATGTTGCTGTGACTGTGGTCTCAGTGTTCAGTCGTCTGAAACATCAGCAGGTTTAGATAAACGGTCGCTGATGTGAAGACTCATTAATGTAAAGCTGCACATTAATGATGTCACAGCAGAAACTCTGTCAGAAATGGACTGGAATTATATTTTTACACAGACAAAGAAAAACACACTTTAGAAAACCAGCAAACAACACATCATTAAAATGTGGGCTGGTGTGACTCGAAGGCTTTTTCATGTGTTATCTGTTCTAAACTTCACAGACACAGCAGGCTGATGAGAACTGAAGAAAAAAGGTGAGACATGAAGAAATCTGATCAATGATGCTTTCATGGACACAATAAAAACTGTAACACCAACGTCACACTGCTGCTCGTCTCCCACATGTTACTTCAGGTGATGTTGCAGTACAGCAGCTCTCCACATGTTTCTGCTGCCATGTAAAATTAAACCTGGTCCACAGAACAGAGGTCAGAACCAGGACCCTGAGGATGACCCTCCACTGTAACTTTGGACCTCTCAGGTACTGACGGCTTGTGCAGCACAGTCCACCTGAACCCAGCAGCACTCTGGACGAGCCACTATGTCTGAACCCTCCTGCTGCAGACATCCTGACCTGCACACAGACAGCCTGCTCTACCTGCCTGATGTAACTGTCTCAGGCTCAGAGGAACAAAGCCAAGCAAACCCTCCTTCCAACCAGAACACATCAAACTTCCCACCTCTTTCAGCTAAATAACAGCTGTGGTGAAAAAGTTCTCCTTGTTTGGGACTTTTGTTCAGCTCTCAGAATGTTTGTTTCTCTGGAGACGTTTCTGCTGGTTACAGCAGGAGAAGCACAGGTGTGATTAATCACAGTAACGAGGTTCTGTTCCACTATAGTATCTGGTTGAGTCAGTGAGAGAGCAAACACACTAACAGAGCCCAACAACCAGCGTTAGTGTCATTAATGACACCTGACACTTTCCTGCTGCCACGTCTCACAATATGAGTCATGTAAAAGTCACAGAACTGCTGGTGAAACATTCAACTGTGTTTGCTGTGTTCTTCCCTCAATACATGAGAAAACTCATCTGTCACTCTTCATCCTGATGTGTTTGCTTAAAAGTTAAGTGTCATTATTATTATCTATGAAATAAGATGGAACACCTGCATTTTTTAGTCATAACCAGTGAGGTGTTCTTCTTTTTTCTGCTATTATTTATATGTTACAGCTTGTTGCACATACTTGTCAGGGAATCCCAACACTTGTGGATCTGAATTTATAATCATATTAATACCTCTCCCAGTTGATTGTCATCACTGCTCCGTCTGTTTTTACATCATCGTCCCGTCAGGCCGGCTTGTTGAAGCAGCAGAGGAGGAGAGAGACGTGAGGAACAACACTGTCATGTTATTCAGTGTTTTTAAGATCACCACACCAAACCAGGTTCTAAAAACCCTGTGGTGAAGAAGGTGCTGACCAGCAGAGATGGCTCCAGCAGCAGGTGGCTGATGTAATGAATGTCACACTTTGTTTTCTTTGGTATGTCTGGCCTTCACCCAGGTAACTGACTGCAGCTTTGTCTAGATGGAATCTCTTCCTGAACAGAAAAAAGAAAAGAAAAAAGCAGACTAACAGCTCAAAAGCTGAAATAAACAACCTGCTGAGAAGCAGCATTGTGATCAGTGCAGGAGGAGACTTCAGGTTCTGGAGCTCATAATTGAAGT
This sequence comes from Diplodus sargus, assembly GCA_903131615.1. Lineage (NCBI taxonomy): Eukaryota > Metazoa > Chordata > Actinopteri > Spariformes > Sparidae > Diplodus > Diplodus sargus. Next base: position 8,333 of record CAEMYA010001285.1, read on the forward strand.
CATAAGAGCGAACTTAGAAGAGGAGCCGAAGCTGTAGAGACGGGGTGAGAATGAGGCTGTGTGTGACCTGGACGACGACCCTGAAACATTTTGTAGCCGGTCATCAAAGTATGATGTGAGCTGGAAGGAGAATCTCAGTAATGTGATTGTGGAGGATGAGGAGCAGGATGAGGAGGCAGTGTGAAGTGAAGTGAAGGCTGCACTGCCACAGAGAAGAATAAAGAAGAAGAAGACGGCCATGCTGGGAGAGATGGCTCAGGACCAAACCACGAATTAAAGCAGCAGGTTCACTGCGTTCAAACATCAGCTGTTGTAGAAACAGACAGTTAATGTCAAGTTTTACATGTATATCTAGATGTATAACGTTTATATTTTTTAAACAATAAAAAGTACCACATTCACTTTTAATTGGGCCGATAGAGATTTATTATAACACAGAGACTTTACAACATTATAATGGATCAGTTTCAACCAAACATCAGTAATTTGACTTTGACCCAAATTTATACTGAAGAATTGTTTGTGTGAAACTAAAAGACTAATTTTAGTCAATTTCTGCTTTGGTTTAAATCAAAGGCAGTGAAAAGCTCAGCTGCAGTGTGTGTGTGTGTGTGTGTGTGTGTGTGTGTGTGTGTGTGTGTGTGTGTGTGTGTGTGTGTGTGGTCCGTCCTCGACCCCCCACTGAGCCGCTGAGGTGGAGGCTGTTCAAATAACTGTAATTAGGAGGAAACAGCTCAGTGACAGGGCTGCTCTGTGCTCGCCTTAGCAATGTTTCCATTAGACAGAAACAGTCCAATAAATGATTTAACATGAGAGCTGTTAGATCAGATCTGACATTTGACATGTGGGCCACAGTTTGCATCAGATGGTTTGATTAGAAATGAGGTTCAGTTCAGTGAGTTTTCAGTCTGTTTGATATGGAAACAAAAGGATCACATCATAAATATGTTTGTTTATAATGTTGTTTGCAGACTGCAGTGTGAGAGTTCATCCATATACACACAATACATCCTTTACTGTGTTGTCTTTATTCACAATATGAAGGATGAAACTCACATATGTTCACGCTCTGTTTCACCTGGAAAACACTTTTCAGAGTCGTGTAGCAGACCTGCTGAGACATGTCATGATGAACGTACTGTCTGTGTTTCCTCAGTCAAGTGCAACATGAAGTCAGTCTACAGTCGCACTGTCTCTGCTCAGAGAGGTCACACAGACCTTGTAGAGACGCTGTGATGGGCAGAGCTGACCAAGTATTGTGTGTCTAACTATTATTATATAGAGTGAGTGAAGAGAAGCATCAACAGTGTGTGAAGACTGACAAATGAAAGTGGAGCTGTGCAGAGAAACAACTTGTTGTGCAGGAGGAGATGAGACAAACACACACACACACACACACACACACACTGTACTACACTTCTTTTAGAGAGAAGGTGAACACAAACATGAGAGACTGAACGACTGAGCTGAAGAGAAGGAAAAGATAGAACGAGGGAGGAGGACAAGGACGGAAAGGTGAGAGTGTCACAGCCCTCAAGTGACTCTGCATTCATGGAGGAAACAAAGACTGTTCTGAATGTTGTTGTGAATACTGTGAGAGGCAAAGACAGAGCAGAGGAGAAGACAGAGCACAGCCACTAACAGCCACTGGCAGCTCAGCACAAAGAGGAAACATGTTCAGTTAAACTTAATGAAAGCTCCTGTAACACTCACTTCCATTCAACATATGTGAATCAATCTTTAGTTCACTCAGGAATCACTGCGTCTCTCTTCTCAAGAACATTAAAGAGAAAATAAAAAAATGTCTTCCTGTTTCCTCTCGTGCACAAACTGCTGTCTTCTTTAAGGCTCCTGCTGACAGTGAATGTGTCAGTGAACACATGAACGCCACATGTACTGGACTGTATGTCTGTAAATACTGACGTCTGTAATGTCCTCAGACAGGAAGCAGTATTAGTTCAGACGGGACACGAGGGTCACATGTTGTCAGTGTACACACTGATCAGCACACACATCAAACTAAATCCACTCTCATAACAAGGCGCTCTGCTGAAATGAGCTGTCACACTCGTTCCTCCTTCACTGGCTTCTGCTACACTTTGCTTCCACCTCAGCAGCCCTCTGCCTGCTGCTTTCAGCCTGTTGAGTCTGTGGTGGCTGTTAAAGCATTAACACAGCAGTGTTGCTGCTCTGGCTCGGCTCTGTGTGAACACACAGGTCATGTGTAATGTGCTCCCAGCTGGATCTTCAGCAGAGACAGAAAAACTGGATCGTCATTTGTTGTAATAATCGGTTTATGTTGAAACTGTTCCTGAGCAACACTGAAGGCCGACAGAAAAGCCCATTCCCCTCCATTTCTTCACTCCATTATAACTTCCCATGGGTCGTTGAGCCGTGATGATGTCTGAAGGAGATTCTCTCGGGCGTTGGTATCCACAGAGAGGTCGACCTTCTTTCTATCCAAACTTTTATAACACCTCAGACATTTTCTCTGTCTCTTCCTCTTGATTTTCATGGGATTGTAAAACTCAGATACTCAGGATCTGAAATCACTTTACGATGCCTCCAGAAGCAGGAGGTGTATTCAGTGATGCAGATAATGTGTTAGAAATAGACTTTGTACTTCATTAAACTAAAGTGAGGGTGAAAGAGGATCCTCATGGTGACCTCACTGACCAACCTCACTACTCTGGACCAAATACTGATGAGAGCCAACAAAAAGATTCAGGAGTTTAGAAGTTGACACAACACGGTGCGTTAATTTGTTGTTTACATAGAAACTGCGATGTAGACTGTGATGTAAACTGTGATGTAGACTGTGATGGTAATTGGCAATCAGCACAAGTTAAAATCACAGTGTGGAGCATCTGTTCCATTTACAAACTGTCTTCACATCTGATGTGTTGAAACAAAACAAACCAGCAAAGAGAAACAAGAAGAAGAGTCAAATAGTTGAAACACAGGAGTTTCCCATAAAAAGCTTCATACTTATAAACATTACAAAGACTAAAATGAGTCCTTCCAGATACAGTACAAATAAAACAGCACCAAAGAAAATCAAATTCAACATGACTGATGGGTGACAGACTTCTGAACCGACAGTCATCAACCAGCTGTGTGAAGTCGAGGTCGGTGTTAAGATTCACTGAAGACTCGTCTCCTCCATGACTCCACCTGTGGACATAATATCTGTGACTGTCTCAGTCCACACGCTGCAGAGACGTGAGCCTGGAGACTTGGGTGAGTCTTCAAAAGTCTTTAACACATGAATTAAAGAGATGTTCAGAAATATGTCCCTGTTTTTTAAACATCTCATCTTGTATGATTACTTGTTGATTGAAGCTCGTTCCACTTCACTGCACGTCCCCCAAAAAGTCCCCTGTGGAGTTTTCATTGAATGTGAAAGGGCTCATTATGGACTGAGTGGATCGCAGAGACACTTGATGGTCATTTCAAGCAGCAGGCAGCCGAAAACAGTCATCAGAAGGCCTCTTCACCTCGCTCTGACAAAGAGACGCAGCCCAGTTCAGCCTCTGTACAAGAACAGATGACTTCAACACTGCTGGGACTGAAGTGTGCTGGACAGCAGCACAAAGTAACTTCAGATTAATCACGTCCAATCACAGAAACATGTTGAAGTGCTGGATATTTTAGCATGAATATTTTAAACGCTGAAATCACTGAGTGTTTATCTGATTCATCAGCACATAAACAGTGTAGAGAAAATATGCAAATATGTTTCACTTTGTAAATTTCTGCTTTTCTTAATTTCTTTCAGCTTGATTTGAAAGAAAGAGAGACAGAGAGAAAAGCTGATAACAACACTTTCACTACAGTAAGAGGCAGAAAAGTGTTCCTCATATGGAGAGATGTTCAGTGGAAGTAAACTATGTGCAGCTGGAAGATGTTATAAAGCAGGAAGTGCAGGAGACAACAGGATAATTACTGAGAGAGATCGGTGTGAGAAAAGAGGAGACGGGTGGCTTCCATCCCTCGTGTTGCTTCTCTGATGGAAACAGAAGAAATACAATCAGCCCTGTGGGTAAACTGCAGGCTGATGGACAGAACCAGTGAACTGAAGGAAAACTCTGCAGCTTATTAACAAAAGAGAAAACACGTCATTGATCATCAGTTACTGTGTTGACCTGTAACACACTGGCTTCTTGTTCTTGTCCTCAGTCTGAATACTGTTGGTTTAATATCATGTCAGCGACTGCAGCTGATCACAACCAGCTGCTGACTCAGCTGGAAATCATCACTCATTGAGTCACGAGGAAATAAATGAACTGTATTATTGTTTTCTTCTGCAGCACCTTCCTGTTGATCCACAGACAGACGGTGGTGTCTGAACGCTCTCTGCTTTTGCAGCAGACAAAGTAGAAACCCCAGATTTTCAGATTTAAATTGTCCTGGTTTAGACTCATTGAGTTTCTGTAAAGCTGCATCGTGCAACATGAACACGTTTAAAATGAATTCTGCCTGAAGGAAAGAAGAGAAAACATCTTCTCTCCACAGTCTTTAGTGAGAAATATAACACGTACTTTCACACTTAAACTGATAACTAGATTAAACAGCCTGTTAATGTCTCAAATAAACAGCTGCCGGGGGGTAAAAACTCCTCCCAGCTGTGCTCAGCACACACATGCACACCGCTCTCACACCAAACTGCTCCTGCTGCTCTGCAGGAGAGGAGTGATGCTGCCTCCTTTAATGTAGTAAGAGCTCCATCAGCTGTGTGAGACACAA
>CAEMYA010001287.1:7135-25753 GCA_903131615.1 Diplodus sargus
TATACATATATATATACACATATATATATATACACACATATATATATACACATATATATATATATATATACATATACACATATATATATACATATACATATATATATACATATATATACATATACATACATATATACATACATACATATATATATATATATATATACATATACATACATATATATATACATATATACATACACACACATATATACATATATATACACACACACACGTGCAAAGGCGCTGTAATGCTCGCCAATAGTAATAATGTCCACTAACGTAATAAACTACAAACGTAATAAAAATCTGCAGTATTTAATGTAATAAAGCCACAAATGTAATACATTTTCCACAAAGGTAATGGCCGCTGCCTACTACGTCACACGCGATTTCCCACAAATAATAACTATTACGTTTGTGGGGACGTGAAAATCTTCATTGTTATAACTTCGCACAAATGTAATAATACAATGAATACTGCTCGTAGTGGTTGTTGTTAGTTTGCCTATACACCTACTAATAGCCTACTGACTGTGGGTGCAAAATCCTCTCCGCTCCGCTGTCACACAACGGATCCCCCGCCCGCCCTCTCTCTGTCTTATAATTGGTTGCCCGCAAAATTATTTCCGTGAGGAATACATCGCCTGACATTTAAATTTGAATTCCCATTGACAATAAAAATCAGTCTATAGGCAAGAATCTAAAGGTTTATTAATTCAATTCAATTCAAATTCGCTTCATTGGCATGAATGCCACAACAACAATAAAGCTGTGTGTGTGTGTTTATGTGAAATAAGAATAATAACCCTAACAATAATAATAAACAATTAAGTTATCAATTTGTGAAGTAAAATGAATAACAAAATGCAAACAAGACTCCTTCTAACCCTTTTTCTAAAAGTGTCTGTATTTTAATTTAGAATAGTTTTTATATAAATTACACAAAACACAAAGAACATATGATATGATTTACCTATTTCAGCCATAAGCAGTCATATTGACCACATCATTTCACGGGGTTTACTGCTTTCATTGTCTCTCTGGTCTCTAACTTTGTTAACGATCTCCAGCTGCGCTTCTTTGCGAATTTACTTGTAAGTTAATTATTGTTTAGTTGTATTATACAGCCTGGTTGGAACCATGAGTAAACAACAACCGGAGTTCCCCCTGCGTGAAACAGCAAGCAGAGCTGTTGCGACTCTGACTGTGTGCCAGGGAAAGCAGAGGAAGGATGTCTGCATCCTGAGCACCTGCACACAGCTGTGGGAGCATCAGCAGTAGGAGAGCCCGGAGGAAAGTCCTGCAGCAGCTGCAGATGAGCTGAGGGCAGAATACATGGAGGGGAAAGCGGCCGCGGCAGTCAGCACAGGGTGGCAGCAGCGGAACCAACCACCGCAGCAGCAGACACGGAGACGGAGCCGGTCCGAAAGAGCTGCGAACGGAACCGAACGTTGGACACTTGGAATGCAACAAGCCCCTGTGTGGTAACTGTGAGGAGAGCCGAGGAAATCTGAGTAGACTGTGACCGCTGATGCTCTCTCTCTCTCTCTCTCTCTCTCGTTGGATCAGCTCGTTTCCAGCTTTTTCTGTTAATATTTTCTTATTTATATTAGTCACTGTTAAAATACAATGTTTCATAATCAAATAAGTTACTTTTAATTGTTAATTTCCTTGTTCTTAGTTTTCTTTATTAAAATCCTGTGCAATAGATTTACTGTGTGCGACGATATGAATGGGCGGGGGATCCGTTGTGTGATGGAGGAGAGTCAGCAGCTGGATTTTGCACCCACGGTAGTATTAGTAGGTGTAAAGGCAAACAAACAAATAAACAACAACCACTGCGACCAATATTCATTGTATTATTGCATTTGTGGGAAGTTAGTACAATATAGATTTTCACGTCCCCACAAACGTAATAGTTATGTGTGTGAAATCGCGTGTTACGTTTGTAGTATAGGCAGAGACCGCACACGGAGGTATGTCATGGTGTCATCACACATTACTGATTTAATCTTATAATTTTCTAAAACATTCAAATCATTTTATTATCATACTACATTTTCAAAACCACGTTCATTCCAATATTTATTTATTTTTGGGGGAAACTGTACCATAAGTATATTAATACACACACATATGTGTATATATATGTATATATATGCATAGACGGATTACCGCATGGGCAAAGTGGGCGTGTACCCAGGGCCCCAGAGCCAATAGGGGCCATGTGTACACGCCCACTTTGCCCATGCGGTAATCCGTCTATGCATATATATACATATACATATATATACACATATATGTGTGTGTATTAATATACTACAATATATATCATATACCTTACTATATTCTTTACTTTAATATATTTGAATATAATTTAGTATATTTGAATATACTGTAATACATTTAGTATATACAAACTCACCTTCTTCCAGGTGAGGACAGGTGTTGGCACGCCCACTGCCTCACAGCTCAGGTACACCTGAGAGCCACTCACATTGTAGACCTCACCTGGAGGAGTGACAATGATCGGAGCTGCAAACAGACAGACGAACAGGTGACAGGTCACTGCCAGTTAATTTAATAATAATTGAGCTGAGGTTTGGTTGGAGAGAAGTTTCCCCTTCAGGCTCAAACAGGATGAAACAGGTCGCAGGAATCCGTCAGAGACAGAAAATCCTTGTTGACCTCAGAGGAATTCAGTTTGCTCTGAGCGTGCTCAATGAGGGTTTTCATGTAGAAAGGTATTCAGTGTTTTCAGAGGGATGAAGGTGGATTATCATCACTCACTGTCTGTTACTGTCAGAGGTTCAGGCAGCGACACGTTCAGCTTCATCTCAACCATACAAACACATTTAGGCTATATAATGATAATCAGTCCCTACTGTGATTCTGAATACTTAAAATAAAACAAATTATCTGCTCGTTGATACAGTTTGAATGTTTGTTCCAAACTGACTGATGTTGTCTCTCATCAGTCGTTTGAGGATTCAAAGAAAACCAAACTTTTTTCGTTTGTTAGGGCGACTGTGGCTCAGGAGGTCGCTGGTTCAAATCCCCTGGTCTGCATGACGAAGTGTCCTTAGGCGAGATACTAAACCCTAAACTTCTCCTGATGTGCTGGTTAGCACTTTGCACGGCAGCCACCATCAGTGTATGTATGAATGTATGTATGAATTAGTGTAAGTCACTTTGGACAACCGCGTCCGCCAAATGACCTAAATGCAAATGTTAGCCTAGCTTAGCACAAAGACTGGAAAATGTTTGTGTATCTCCATTAAAAGACAGATTCAGACTCTGTGTTGTTTAAGAGACGTGATGGTTCAGACTGAAGACAACAGAATGGTAATAATAATAATATCAACGATAATAATATGTTGAGTATCTCAGACTCACCTGTGGAGCAGCGGCCCTTGTTCTGAATGCTGATGGGGTCACTGCCCTCAGACTCTGCTGTCAGGCTGGCGCTCTTCAGTGCACAGCCGCTCCGGTACGTCAGCCCGTTGGTTCCGCAGACTTCATAGCTGCTCTTACAGGCGCAGACTCCCAGCTTGTTCTTCTTGTCCTCGTCTCTTTTGATGCACTCCAGCCCGGAGCCACAGCGACGAGCTGCGGCGCGGCGCCCACCACACAGCTCTCCCTCCGCAGCAGCGCACACCGAGCAGCAACCGCATGAGTCCAGCAGAGAGCCAGCAGGGCAGCCCTCCCCCGGGAGAGGAGCACACTGAGCTGGGTAACAGGGTCCACAGCCCGGACCTGCTTGGACCCGGGCTGATAGCACTGGGAGGACCGAGAGGACCGACAGAACCAGAGCCAGAGCCAGAAATACAGTAGAGGACTTCATGATGGTCTGTTGGAGATCGGCTGGTCTGAAATGTGTTCCAGTCTAAACAAACTGAGATCTGATCTGCAGTGTTTAAAGCTGCTGACTCCGCCTCCAAGACTGAGACCTGATCCCAGAGCTGCTGTCAGTGTGGGCAGTTCAATACTAGAACATGTCAGACTTCAGGATGAGCATTCTTTTTTATCACTACTCTATTATAATGTTTTACATTGTGTAATCACATTATAATGTAGTACTTTTCAAAGTGATCCATTTTGACTCTTGAAATGAACCTTCAAACATTTCAGAAACATTGTGGGAACATTTTACAATTTGTGAGCGTCAGCTGGTTGGTGGGAAACTATTAAACAGGAAATACTTCAGAGTCAGAGGTCACATTTATTCTTCCTGTTATTGTGCACAGTTCAGTTCATACAGTGAAAGAAGAATTCCTTGATGGATCAGGTTTAATGTAGAAAACTGAACGTACAGACACAAATTGTACCACGTTCAGGCAACACATGTTTTAATCATTATTGATGAACAGATCAGTACAATATTTCACCTGTTTAAACATCATCATCAGGTGACACAAGCCATTTCCTGTCTGTCTGTAAGCTGTTCTATATGTGGAACATGTCCTGTACAGTTCTGTGTGTACTACTTGCAGTATTTGGAGACAAATGCAGACAGCAGGTCTCTGTACGGAGACTCAGATCTCTGAGTTTTCAGTTTGAGAATTTTGTGGATTGCAGGAGAACGAAGGAGAAGGTTGTGACTGAATCCCACCAGACTGGAGGAAAACCAGTACAGAGCCATAGACTGGGGGAGGGGGAGAGAGACAGACTGGGGTTAGAGATCCAGAGCTCCTGCATGTTCTGGTTCAGAGTTGTCTGCCAAGGTTCTGGTGATTTGACTGTTTAAAAACCAGCAGCATGAACACATGATGTCATAGAAACAAACTGTATCAATACATTTAAAAAAGAGAACAATTGTCAGTCCTGGAGGAACCTGAGGATCAATCGATTAATCAACAGATCAATTAGTTGACAGAACGAAAATGATCAGGTGACCAAACTGATAATCGTTTTCTATTTTTAGCTTGTCAGACGTGATGATTGTTGTTTTCTTTGTCTTCAGTGAACTGAAAAATAACAAACTGAGACAGAAAGCTATCCACAATTACATCGGATACGACTGGACCAAACTTGGACCCATCCCGATCTTTGTTCAGGTGTCAGTCACCATGAAGACTTGGTGCAGTAGAAACCTGCTGTGAGACTTAAAGCTGCAGCTCTGATCTCGGGCTGATGGAACTTGTCTGAATGTGTTTTTAATCTGATGAGCAACAGGAATGTGAAAACTTGAGTCAGCACGTTCTGAGAGGAACTCAAAGATTTATCAACTCAAAAAATCTGAACATGAAACCTGCACGAGTCTGAACCTGAACCTGAAGTCACTCAGGAACCTCCAGACTGAACTAATGCGCTGCTTTGATGTGATCTGATCAATGATGGACTTTGACTCACAGACGGGACTGAAGCAGCGATGGGAACCATCAACACAGACAACGCTCTGATGGAGTTTGTCACAAACCTCTGAACACGAGACGGGTTGACTCTCTGCAGAGAAAACACCTGAAGAAGAAGAGAAGAGTGTCACCTGGATGACATTATCAATTCGGGTAAGGACCCACCTGCTGAACAGACTGACCTCCACCACGAGTAGGTTGGTGAGTCCCAGACAGACCGGTAGGATCCAGGTGGAGTCAGGTAAGGTGAGGTCAGAGAACCACAGAATGCCCCCTGCTTTCAGATTGTACTGTAGTGCTGCAGAGAATGAAATTTACTGTTAGCCCTGGTCCAGGACTGGTCCCGGACTGACCCAGACTCAGTGTGCTTACCGGACTGGTCTACACTCAGGTTTCTGAGGGCCAGAGAGAGGCTGATCCACAGCGGAAGTTGAACCCAGACTAGCAGAGAGGCTTTGAAGGGGTGACAGTTGTCTCTGACGTAGAGCTGAGAAACGATCCGATGCAGATTCTTCTGGAACTGAAACCTGAACAGAAACATCAGAAGGAACATCATGTTTCTGTTGTTCCCAACCTGCAAGCTGGCTCTTAGAGCTGAACTCTTAAGAACCTGACCTAACCCTAACCTATTTTATTTGAGAAAACTGAGTGGAACCAGAACTGGCACCAGCACCGGCACCAGTATCAGCTGGCTGCCGACACCTCGACATCTGAAATAAATTGAATACAAATAAAAAATCTTAATATTTCTTATTTACAAAGTGAATCCATCAGTCCATCAATGCACCACCCTCTGAACACCATAGGGCGTTGCTGTAACACACAGCCTGTAGGAAGAAACCTTCACTCTGGGCTGAAGTGCGCGCGCGCGCGCACACACGCGCGCACGCGCGCACGCACACACACACACACACACACACACACACACGACCAAACCCTTAAGCAAGCAAACAACTGCGGGGCCTTCTTTACGTAGTCAACTAGTTACCTACCTACCTGGTAATAACAGGTCCTCCCACAGTAACACACACACACACACACAGTAACATTAGCCGTCTTTATACTGGGCAGCAAGCTGCTGATGTGGCTGTCCTTTTTGCGGCTAGGTCCGCAGATTTAGACAGAAAGCGGTACATTGGGGGTCTGTTTTGTTACGCCAATCTGACACCCGAGGGTACACTTTTTTTCCACCTCCATTGCTGTGTAAATCTGAGCCGTCGATGAGCCGGCAATTGTGTGAGATGGACGGAGGTGTCGATGACGTGCACTGTTGTGAGACCCACAGCCAGGGAGTTTTAGGAGCTATCCACATGGAAACACTTTTGTGTCGTCCACATGAACCCTGTAAACGCAGTGCCTGTAAAAGCACTTTTTTGAAACCTGGTCTCAGGGTGGAAAAATATGAAAATGCTGCCCTTGCATTCGTGTGGACAGCAAATCTGCATACTTTGCGTATCGATGACGCCATCACCCCACCCCTCGACCTCTAGCCTTCGACCTCTTAACCCTGCGACGTCTCATAACAACAACAATGGCAGACTACATGCTTGTGTTTGTGCTGCAGAAGATATTGAGCCTATTAGAGCAAAATATTATGCTCCTCTGCTAATACACTGAGCAAAAAAGTATTATGGACAACCGACTAGCCATTTTCATCTTCTTGCTGTGTTCCGTTTCTCCTTCTACTGTCTGTTCGTATACAGAGCGCAAGCTTTATGCGCATGCTCCGCCTCCTCTGTTTTTGGCGAATTTCAAGCGCCAACTATAGGCCTATTAACTACAGCGTGTTGAGTCGCTTACAGTGGATCCGTTTGGACTCAAATATTCTTGAAACGATGCCAAGGAAGACTGAGGAAAAAAAAAATCATTTTGGTACGTGGGGACATGGCCTTAAAACCAGGAAACAGCTGATCACAGCAGTCAGTCCATCACTTTATCCACAGACGTCAAGATGAGCAACTGGAAAGCCGCTGAGATCCAGGAGATGCTAGCATCTCCTCGGTCTCTTTAGCTGTCTTTTCTTGTTGTAGTGGCAAGCTACTAATGGTCGCTACTTTCTAATTAAAAGCCCCCCAATGAGAACCCAGTTCTAAACTCCAATGGGGTGCAATGTAAAGCTCTTATTTTGAAGAAAATTCGACCTGCTTCACTGTTCATACCCAACTTCGTGCTTCACGTCACGTCACATGTTTACATCTACCCCAGTGGCAGCCAAGTGGCGGCTTTTTGGAAAAGAAGGAATATTACACCTCCCTTTAGATAGTAGGGATAAGAAGGAATATTACACCTCCCTTTTAAGCCTGAAACACACTGGGCCAACCGATGGCCATCTGCAGCGATTGGGAAGACTTGGACGAGTTCGAGAACAAATCTGTTCCGTGTGTTCAGCTGCGTTGGAAGCTTTTGGAACCGCATGGACAGCGTCTGCTCCGATGCAACATGCGAAGACTGAGAAGGTTGGCTGTTGGCCGTCTGAGCCATTGGATACTCTGATTGGTTGTGTGCTAGCTGTATGACCATTTTGATTGGCGGTGTGCTAGTGAATCAGCGCGGTGTGTGGGAGGGGCGGAATACTGTGTGCGCTTTGATTTTCTATGCACTCCATTACGTCATTTCCTGTTTTCATGTTTTGGAATACTGGCACCACCCACTGTTAAGGAGGCTTATTGCATCTCATGCAAGCGCAGAATGTACATGCCACTGTGGAGTTGGCAGCACGTTGAAGCTGTATGTTCAATGCAACTTTTCTGCTGAAGGGGTCAGACGAGAGGCAACGGAGTGAATGAAGGCAGTTGGCTGTTGGTTTGAGTCTGGGTGGTGTGTGGGGGCCTTGAGATAGTGGGAAAAGAAGGAATATTACACCACCCTTTTACATAGTAGGGGTGGGCGATGCTGCAAATTTTGGTATCAGTCCAATACCAAGTAATTACAGGGCCAGTATTGCTGATACCGATAATGATACTTTTTACTTGAAAATTCCTCATTATTGAATGATTTTGTACTTTTGCCTTTAATTAGTTGATCATGATTATATGATAATAAAACACAGGACAAAGATTTTAGCCAAATAAGAAAATAATGTTTAACATAATTAAATCTATAACCTATCTGCATGAGGCCTAAATAGGAATATTAATGTTCCTTAAACATATACACAAAACGGATATTATATTCTGCCGTATTCATACCTCAGTTTTGAGGTAGGCTATATATCTTAATTAGGGCTGGGACTTTATCGCATCAATTACGATGAATTAATTACAGAAAAAATAACGCAACAAAAAAAATAAGGCATTTAATCGCAATTTATTTATGCAATTGCAAATTGGTTGATTGGTTCGGTGGGCGGAAATTTTAGTTTTAAAAAACTACTGGGTGGAAACCTGGATAAAAGCAGAGTTGTGTGCAAATTTGCCTATCACCAGAGCACTTCCAGCCTCTACTACCACCTCAATGCCAAACATGTTGCAGCTAGCACAGAAAACACTCCTAGCTCGGCAGGCAGTGTCGCCAATCCACACTCGACAAGATGACAGGGTTCAGAGCCAAGTCCACGACTGACAAATTAACAAACGAACTGGCGAAGTGGATTGCAGTGGACTGTCGGGCACTCTCGGTGCAATCATAATATTCTTTATTCATATTGCACTTTATGGTAACACTTAATGATGAAAATAAACACACGATTTTGTTGTTTAAGCTCATTTATGTGTCTATTCATTGATTCAGTCATATACCAAAATCCATTTAAATTGAAAAATGTTGCTTCCTGTGTCAAATATTGATGTGCGATTAATTGATTAATTTGAAAATCTCTGGCATAAATACATCAGGCTAAGTATAGCCTAATTATAGACTGTTAAATTTGAGCTTGAATTGATTTATTTAATGAAAGTATGCCAGATTCATTCCTGTCATTAGGGGGGATGTCATTAGCAATGGCCAATGTAAATAAGATACATAAAATTATTTATTTTTTTATTTATTTTTACTCTCCTGGGAACAAGTTAAAGATAAAAGGCTAGTTGTTAAGAAGTTAAAATTTGCATGAAATATTTTGAGATAAAGATATTAAAATGTGTAAATAATTTTTGTTTAAAATGTGTGACTTTAAAATATAATTTCATGGGTTCTGAATGTTTTAAAATAAGTTGAAAAGTAATTCTAATTACGTGTGAGATTTCATGACCTTTAAGAGTTTTTACACTTCCGGGTAGACTGGAGCGTGAGGAACAGTGGCTGAGCCAGGAAATTTTCTGTGGGGTGGCCAGGGTGGTTATGTGATCATTTTGGGGTGGCAATGTCTCACTAGAAAATATAGGGGTATTTACGGAACCTAAACCAAACACCTCCACAATATTTGGAATGCAGGTAATGGTGGAAAAGATCAAATAATATTCAGTGTATCTAACTTTTTTTTATTCCTGCAAGTAATATAACAAAGATGCTTAAACTATACAAATGTAGCACAATATAGAGACAACTGTACTGTGCTGAGAGGACTTGGGAGATGTTCAGCTCAGCTTGTAGTGATCACTATGAGCTCATTCTCTCGGTGTATCAGGAATACACAGACATAATTTGAAAAACAGTTGTTTTTATTATAGCCTGATCAAGCTATATACACACACTCATATGAATAATGGCCAGCAAAATGGGCCTGACCCGACTGGACCGTGGTCCGGGTCAATATTTCCCGCCACTATCCTCGGGCCGGGGCGGCCAGGCTGGGTCCTTAATCAAGCATTTGTGTGTGTGTGTGTGTGTGTGGTCTTTTTTTTAACAACTCAAAATAATCTCTCTCCTCCCTCCATTGTTGTTTGCATTTGTGTCGCTGCGTGGTGATACACGTGAGTTGTCCTTGTGCTGAAAACGTGACTTGTCGCATATGTGACGTCACTCCCCGAGACGCAAGAAGACAGCAAAAATATATATTTTTACTACTACTGGTTGCCGCCTGAAGAGGCTCTATAAAAGATCTGGCCTAACCGTCCACCATGAGGCCTACAAAGACCACGTTAGGTCTTATAAAGAAGCTCTCTCCAAGGCTAAAACAAACTACTACACCACTCTGATTGGAGACCAGCAAAATAACCCCAGAATGTTATTCTCCACCATTAACCGGCTCCTTAGCCCTCTCAATGTCCCCCAGCTTTCTGGTGCCCCTGACCTGTGTTTCAAGTTCCTGGACTTCTTCCAGGAAGAGGTGGCTACCATTCACCAGCAACTCCTGGCATCTGCCACCACCCTACCACATGCACCTCTGACACAGATAGCTGATCCTCCCACTGTTTGCTTGCCCCAGTGCTCTCTCTCCTCCTTCTCTCCTGTGGACTCTATTTCTGTAGCTAAGTTGGTCTCCCAGGCAAAAGCTTCCACCTGCTCTCTGGACCCGATGCCAACAACTCTGGTGAAGTCTTCACTGCCTGCCCTATGCCCCCTCATGATGGAAATGATCAACTCATCTCTAGAATCTGGTATTGTACCTTCCACCTTCAAAACAGCTTCAGTGACCCCATCCTCAAGAAGCCAGGTCTGGACCCAGATGACTTACATAACTACCGGCCAATCTCCAACAATCTTCTCGCGGTGCGACCTTGACTCCAGATCCTCACACTTATCTTCCAATTTGACTATTTCTTGAGTGAGGTGTTGCACTTTGTTTTGAAGGGTTACAATAACATTCCAAGTAGACAGAGATTACTTCATCTCCGCCACAGTACCCTTCAGCCCGGCAAAGTTTTGCTGCATAGTAGATATGCTGGAGGATAGCTCACTTTTGAAGGTGAGCAGCTCAGTCTTAATGAAAGAAAGGTTCTCACCCAGGGCCGCCTGGAGCTCTGCTTTAAATACAGCTGTGGCTTCCTCACGGGGAGCCAGAAGTAGCTCAGTTTTAAGCGCAGCGGAATAAATACAGGTGGGTTGTATGTTGGTAGCCCGCAGCGGGGACGTGGATTCAGCACACGGCGAGGAGGCATCGTGAGTGACAGGCCGCAGGTGTGACTGTATGGTGTTTCCTCCATTATTAACTTTGGGCAGCAATGTAATGATGTAAAACCGAAAAATGTGTAAAATAAAAGTTATACAGAGACTAATAGATCGTAGGAAAAGAATGAATAGTGCCTGAAAACGCATACAAAAATAAACTCTGCAGGAGCCCGAGCTGTGCGACTTACGCCATGTTTCACTGGGCCGGAAGCCCTTGGTATGAATGTTTGAATATACTGAATGAAACCTTAATATATGGAATGAAAACTGACGTCATGAAGGCACATCACACTGAAATTACAGTAGGGTAATTGTTTACAATTTCTAAGGCTACTACTTCAATACAACTTAATGTTTCTATCCAATTAAACTTGTCAAGTAAATGTTTAATATTTTGGGTTAGGGTTAGGGTTATGAGATTATATAATACGTCTCTAAAAGATGAGATTTTTCTGTATCCAGCAACACGAAGTGACTGACAGGTTGAGAGACTTAATTACTGTCATAGGATGTTAGTAATTTCATATACACTAGTGCATTGCCCGTAGGAAGCATGTAGCCTCTTCCTATAGAAAAGTGGGAGGTTAAGTAGCTTTTTCATGGATGGCCAAATTAGGTTGTGTTTGAAGGTGGGACGTCAGGGATATAATTGGATGTTTTTGACTACTTTTGATTATACCATTATATTTCACCTTGAAAACTATTTACCTTGCCTTGTTTGGTGTCATTATTTTCAGCACAACCTCACATGTGACTGTACAGTTATTTTTTCATTTTGACATACTATATTAACACTATGGACCTACAATCACAAAATAACAAAATCAGAGTAGGAAAAAGTTAGATTTTTTTACTGTGAAAACCACAAACAGTTTAATGAACCAATTGCATTAGTTATAATGCAAATATAAATTCTTGTTTGCTGAATTTGTGCATAAGTTATATGTAACTATTTACATTAAAATGCAGGCAATGCCTCAGGCTCCTCAGCTCATTCCTGCCTGCTCCGCAATTCAGCAGTTGACTCACAACACAAATAAAAACGACTACACTACACACTAAACACAGTACACCAAACACTTCATTTCACACTAACTATACACTCCAAACACGCTATATGTCACAGATATCTCAACTCTCAAAACTCGCTGTCTCTGTCGCTGTCTGTATCACCGCCGACGTCGCTCATATAACTTCCTGTTCCTCTACAACCAAACTTGCTGCTTGGACACTTTCATGACAAAAGCCTGTTTTTACCGTTTCTTCTGCACCAAACACAAAGCAAACGTGACAGCGATGTTCGCGAAAAAGCGTGGCGGACATTATTTACCCTAAGTCCGGTTTTGGACGTGCCGGTGGGTCCGGTCCTTTGCCTCGGGA
The DNA here is from genome assembly GCA_903131615.1 of Diplodus sargus. Lineage (NCBI taxonomy): Eukaryota > Metazoa > Chordata > Actinopteri > Spariformes > Sparidae > Diplodus > Diplodus sargus. Next base: position 19,861 of record CAEMYA010001287.1, read on the forward strand.
GGTGGGCCGTCTGGGCTAGCGGCTAGCAGCTAACGTTAGCTACACACAAACATCCACAGATTCTGATTCCACTTAGTAGTCGGCACGTCTCCAGATCTCATCAGACCCGAACAGACTCGGTCTGGACTCGTTTAGTCTCATTAATCCACAGCAGTCAGTTTAGATGTACAGAACAGAACGGGACCGAACCGCCGTTTAACTCCCGGTCCAGCTTGCGCCGCCGCAGGTATAAATCCTCTCTCCTCAGACCCGAACAGACTTGGTCCGGTCTCGTTTAGTCTCATTAATCTGCAACAGTCAGTTTAGATGCACAGAACAGAACGGCGCCGCCGTCGCAAAAAAAAACAACATGATTTTTGTAGGTTAATATCGCGGGCGAATGGTGAATTTAAGTTGCACACAGTGAAAGCACTACACCTTAAGTTATCTTGAAATCGATTATTATTGTCATTACTGCTATTTGTATAATTTCTACAAGTCACCGTTTAAGTTGAGTGACTGAAATCCTCGTCATCCTATTCAAAGGCTGCAACAGGCGACTCATCGAACTGGGGTGAAGTTAGTTTTAGGTTGGATATTCGGCGGATATTCACTCGGGTCCAGCCACGACTTTAGGTTCGCCCAGTGTCAGCAGCAGGAGGATGGTTAACTCACCTCCCAGAGCCTTGCGCTGAATCGCTGGAAACTGATTCAGGGACTGTCATTAAATTACTTCGAATAAATATGTTAATACAAAAGAACTGCAGTTTTTTCGATATCTTCCATGTCATGTGACCCAGTGACTCCAAACCAGCAGCAGATTGTATTAGTAAACTGGACGAATGAGACACACCTATTGTTATTGTATTGTAGTGCTTCCCCTATTTTATATGAATATTAATAGCTTCCATGTCATGTGTTCCACTGACTTCTGAAAGTCAGCTTCTACACTATTTTGTCTCATGTCTTAGATTCTGATTCTGAAAATGAATTTTTTAGTCGCCATGTAGTGTAGTGTAATCACCATTTAAAGGGTTATTTTTCAAAATGTTCTTCCGGGGGGCTGTGCCCCCGGACCCCCCTAGTGTTGCTAGGTTACCGACTCAGAGCGCCGCTGCTACAAAAAAATCTAGGGGAAACACAAAATAAATGTAAAGAGAGACATCGGGGAGTCGTATATTTTCCTGCTCTTTTTTTCATTTGCCAATCGCACCTATGTGATGTAGAGGCTTTGAGGTGCTCTTACTTGGCGTGAACTTTGAGAGATTGACTTCAGAGAGATGAGAGCGTGTTGTCAACCCTGCATAATGTTAATCAAAAGTCTAAAATTATGCTATATTACTAGATTTCAGCATTAAAGTAAAATTACATTCATGACTTTGCACAGGCACACTAACCTAAAAACCGCTTATTGGGAATCACGAGAAAGTTTCAGAGTGACAGAGACACAAGCGTCCTCTCAAGTAGAGTAGCCGACTGTCACTCCTGTGTGCTCACGGTATCTGAGTCAGAAACTCTTCCGGCAGCAGCACCTCACCTGAGATTACTCTGAGCACGGGAATAAATTACACTTACATAGCTTGTGAATATTTCAGCACAGCAGAGAACGCGCTGTGCCGCTCTCTGTCTGTGCACATGGGTGGCTCTTTTTCGCGTCATGACATTATCAGTTATGAATGTGTTTTTTTTTCTTTTTGTGAGAAATAGAGCTCAACAGTGAGGTTCCAGAAGTGAAAATGCCATTCATATTCTGAATAGAGGATTTTGATAATTGGCCATAATGTCATAACCATCCAAAGTAGACTTACCAGGAGTTATGAGATTGTGAAACAATGGTATACAAACTTGTAGAAGCCACAAGTCTGTATGATATCAACCTTGAACATGTTTTATTCGCAATGTCATGGAAAAGTACTACATTACCCACATTCCGATAGTGTAACAGTGACGTCTCTGATTGGTGGAGCTCGCTGTTACCATGGAAAGGTTTACCGAACCCGCGAATTAACATGTTCGCTAGTTACTGCTACCACTGAGCCTTGTACTGATTTTCACCCCTTTCGACACTCTTCTCCTCATCTCTAAAAAAACGCAGTAGGTCAGAAAATGAAATCATGGTAGCTCTGTGGTAAACGATCGTAAAGTTCAGTGGTAGCAGTAACTAGCAAACATGAAAATTGCGGGTTCGGTAAACATTTCCATGGTAACAGCGAGCTCCACCAATCAGAGACGTCGCTGTTACATTCGCAATGGTTTATGGGATGAGTAGTTCCTTTACTCTTAAGATAATTATGTACACAGTCTTGTACTTTTCCGTTTTCCAAATTTTTTTTGCGGCGAATTAAATGTTTTACGGTCATGATTAATCTCGTAGTTTATTGGCTTGGTTCCAGGCTTAAAACTCTTTATATAAGGATTTCGTGAAAAGTCTATGGAGTGAATGAATGGGAAATTCACTTTGGGAACCGGAGCCGATAAAAAAGTGGGCGGTGACTGTTGAGCTTGTGAGACCTAGAGTCTTATGGTCATCATCATCACACATCCCTGAAAAACCAATACATCCGAGCTGGGCTGAAACTAGCTAACTGTTACAACATCAATACTACTAGAAGCTACTTTAGCTACTGCTAAGTAAGCAAGAGCTAACTTACCAAGTTAGCAAAAGAAAGACAAGACAAAGGCAATTTAATTAACTCAACCCACCTTGATGACAAACTGTGGAGCAGTCACCAGTTTCTTCCTGAAGAGAAAGGACAGTGTCTCTGTGCAGCGGCTGTGGGTTTCTTCGTCACATTGAGCTCACCTGCCCGGGACAGAATCAGCGCGGCCTCGCACTGCAGACAGCGAGGCGGGGTCACATGCGACACAACGCAGTTACACACAAGTTTAAGGGATATCAGAGATATCAAGAAAGACTTTGAAAAATATTGTTTTCTCTCTCATTTATTTTCAAATATCTTTTGATATAGGTTTTACTGAGCTAGAATTTGGTTCAAAACGACATTAATGCCATCTGAACAGAAGCAGGTCCATCTGGTTGCTTCTGGTGACTAATGCAAACATTTATCATAATCCATCCATCCATCCTTTGTCAACCGCTTATCCAAAATCAGGTCGCAGGGGCAGCAGCTTCAGTAGCGAGACTTCCCTTTCCCCGGCCACATCGGCTAACTCTGACTGGGGAATCCCCAGGCGCTCCCAGGCCAGAGAAGAGATATAATCCCTCCACCTGGTCCTGGGTCTACACCTAGGTCTCCTCCCAGTTGGACGTGCCAGGAACACCTCCCTAGGAAGGCGTCCTGGTGGCATCCTCATTAGATGCCCGAACCACCTCAACTGGCTCCTTTCCACGCAAAGGAGCAGCGGCTCTACTCCAAGTCCCTCCCGGATGGCTGAGCTTCTTACCCTATCTCTGAGGGAGACCCCAGCCACCCTGCAAAGAAAACCCATTTCGGCCGCTTGTGACCGCGATCTCATTCTTTTGGTCATGACCCATCGCTCATGACCATAGGTGAGGGTAGGGACGAAAATTGACCGGTAGATCGAGAGCTTTTCCTTCCGGCTCAGCTCCCTTTTTGTCAAAACCGTGCGGTGACCGTGCGGTTGCGCATGCAACACCGCACCCGCTGCTCTGACTCTCCTTTCAATCTCACGCCCCATCATCTCACCTCACTCATGAACAAAACCATGAGAACTCCCTCACTTGGGGCAAGGACACATTCCCCACCTGGAGTAGGCAATCCACCCGTTTCCTACGGAGAACCATGGCCTCAGATTTAGAGGTGCTGGTCCTCATCCCTGCCGCTTCACACTCAGCTGCGAACTGATCCATTGAGCGCTGTAGATCTACAGCCGATGATGCCATCAAGACCACATCATCTGCAAAAAGCAGTGATGCGATCTTAACCTGTTCACACCCACCTATTTTTGGTAATTTTCGCCTATTTAGCATACCCAAATGGAAAAGTTTATAACACAATAACTACAAGTCCTAGATGGATGTATGATACTTCATTTGAAAGCTGACAACCTCTAGTTTCTGAAAGGGTAGCATGTACCATACACACAACCTAAATGACATCAGTTCAAACATGGCTCTAAAACATTTTTTTGTCTTCGAAAATAATAGGTCATATTTGAATAACAATAACTATCATGTGCTTAATGTAAGGCATATGGCAATATACCACATACCTTCTACATCTTGTCAACTATACCTGGATGAAATTTTAGACTTCTAGGCCTAACTTTATGGGAGTTATGGAGTTTTTAGTTTGTGGTGTCACTGGCGTCCACGAACCTCTCCAAAACGTCTCCAAATGGCCAAATTGTGCCAAATGCTTTTACTCACTTCTGTGACACTGGAAACATTACTGAAGCATTTTGGTGACTATAAAACCTTTCTCCATGATTCAAAACATAATTTTTTCACATATTCATTTGATGGGTTGTTGGAGGGGTTTCCACACGCTTCTAGGTGGCCATATTGAGATATTGTCTTGTGACAAGACACTAAAGAATAGTAACCATTATACAAAAATGACAGACTATACTGAACTGAATTTCAAACAAGGATTTTATTATCTTTCAATATACTATTACTGTATGTACAACTGTGCCAATGTCAACAAAATACAAACAATGAATGAACTATATACAAAAAAATATAGAATATGAACTAAATATGAACAATATACAAAAACTCTAAAATGTGTATATAAGTAATAAGTAGTGGAAATGTATAAGAACCGCCTTGAGCAGGAGAGAGGGTTGGGCGTCTGACTGTCTCACTTTGAGGCTCCCAATCCACATCACTGCCTTTAGACTGTGACCTACAAAACACAATACAATGCACAGATGTTACCAAATATAATGAAACAATATATAAATGCAATTCAATGTGGTGTTATTTACATAGCAAACAAATAAACACAGATATATGATATTACATATTACACAAAAACATCAGGAAAATAACTGTACATAAATAGAATAATTGAATTGGGGGAATATTCCCAGTGTCTGGTCAGTGAAAAAGATCTAGTTCAATTTGCTTACAAGCTTGATAAAAACAATCTAAATAAAAGGGAATTAGAGGCTCAACATGAATTACATTATAGAATAAAATTACAAGGATTACATAACTTTAGTTGAGTAGCTAACGTTAGCTAGCTAGCTAGGCTTAGCTAGGCTAATTAGGCCCTGGCACGCTAACCATTTAGCATCATTTATGAAATTCTAATGTATACTGTACTGTTCACTGTAAGCATAAAACCCCCCCACCCACTAACTTTCAATCAAATTTCACTCATGGCAAAATAAATAAGTCAAACATCATCAAAGATAACGTTACTCACCGATCTAAGATGGAGTCGAGGCCCTGAGCAAACATCTCCTCTCTCTCAGAGTCGTGCTCACTATCTTCACTTTCATCAGATGATGCCATGATCAATTCCAGGTCTTCTTACCGGACATATTTAGTTTTCTTTGTGGCTTTCGCCATTGTAAACTGTGAAAATGGCCGTACAATAAAAATGTAAATGTCCGCTGCGTCCCTTTACCGTGCGCCCCCTGCGTAAAGTGAGCGTGTAATTTTAGCTTGAAGACGCAGCAAACCCCTCGGCTCATTCGTAACTGACCTGGGCACGCCTACCCTCGTTGGAAAGGTAAAATAATTGGCTAGAAGCCTGAGTGATTGACATGTCGATAGCCAATACGCTGTCCCTATACTAAGGCAGCGAAAAACAGTAAACAAAGCCTATTGGTCCTTCAAACAGGGAGCGCTCGATCTACTTCACGGGCTGTGCTGGGGTAAAAATTGAACAGAAAAAGATGGGGACACTTTTATTTTGTAGCCAGCAAAGTGATGAAAACAAGCATACCCAACAACACCATACAGGAACTAGAGTAATTC
>CAEMYA010001287.1:26053-39089 GCA_903131615.1 Diplodus sargus
GCATGTGTTCTAACTCTACTTTTCTCTTCTCTCCATAAAGGCCTCAGCTACATGATCCAGAGTTGTGAGCAAGAAAAGAGAGAAGACAAGACCGTCTTGTCTACCACACATTGATTTTATTATGGATGTGAAAAAACAAAACAAAATAAAACTATGTACATAACGCAAATTTGAAAAATACTTTCTTTTCACTGTAAACTTTGAAAATAAAATATATATTGTACATAAATTGCATTTATTTTTGGATGAAAGTGGAATCTTTGGCTAAAAATATTTATTTTTTTAGGTATTGTGATCACAGATACACAAAACAGTTGAAAATTTTAGTCTGACACCCTAAATGGAGCTTCTTTGTAACCTGTGTAGTTTGCAAATGGGTTAGGGAGTTTTGGCTCGGATGTGAAGAACACAGCAGCTCCAGGCAGTACATCTCTAGGTGGACACTCCTGCTCAGACACTGGTCCGGAGCCTGCCGACACATCCACGACTCCTCTGAAGATTCCTCCATGTGTGCCACTCCTTCCATAGTCAATTCCAAATCCTGAAACAAAAACAATGAGAATAAGAATAACTTTATTAATCCTCAAAGGGATGTTAGGATTTTACTTGGTTATTTTTATTCTGATTCAACTTAGTATAATACCAGCTATGATTTGTGTTTTTCTTGTATTTACTCTGTTATGGCGCAGTGCTATTCATATTGTCTTATCATGGGAATGGTTTCACACATTATCTAAGTGGCACTGGCACATAACACTTAGCTTGAGACATTGAATCATAGTACTGCTGTTACATGATAATGACTGCACACTTATGTCAGCGTGTTAGCAAGCTTTATCCAATGTTATAAATACTAGATATGTTGGTGATTACCACAGTCAGAAATTAGCTGCAGCCACAAGCCAAATGCTTGTCAAACACCATAACGTTGGTGGCAGTAGCATTAGCTTCACAAAACAATGGCTATTGCTAGCTTGTTATTCACCGTGGCTGGTGAAATTTGAACTTTAGTAACCATTTGGCCAGTGTAAAGTAAACGTATTTACATTACAATCATCATTTTTCTGAATTAATGCGCAAAGAAAGATACTACAGTTGCACTGAAATAAACACTTAGTTTACTTACTTCGTCGATTGAGATAATGCTGTTCGCAGATGTAGGCTACCACGGAAGTTCCGGGGAGGCATGTGCGGAGGTCTTGCAGTAAACAGTCACTTGAACAGCGAGTAAATAAATAACGTGTCACAGCATCAGCTGCACTGCTGTGAAGAGTTCATGCGCGCTCCCGTGCCGGCTTGGCGAGAAAATGGTGGGCAGCAGAAACGTTTTTTTTTTTATATAGATATTAGTTGCTGTTCCTTAGTTTGAAAACTTTTCACTAGATGAGAAGACATAAACACAAAATTCTGAGTTATCACAACTGTTTCAATAATTTGTAGTCATACTGACAATGAATTACAAGTTATCATGACTAATTGGCACAACTCATTTTTAAAGTGTAACCTTTTTAGGTGCTCCACAACGATGCAACAATCTATTACATTTTAAGAGGAAAACAGGCTAAAGTCTGAGTAATTAAGAGTAAGTTGTCGAAGTCGTGAAAACCTCTGTCAAATTAAAATCAAACATCTTAAATTGACCCACCCTAGCAAGTTGAACTGATAATAATGATAATGATAATACAAGGTAAACAATGGGGATCCTCTATATGTCAATAAATGAAACTGATGCAGTGTTCCTCAAAAATGTTTATTTTAAAATTGTAAAACATTTTTAAACTTTGAATCCTGGTCTGGTGGTGCTGAAGGTGGCCGTGCTGCTTCCTGGTCCGTGTCTCCAAAATATTTCTGAATTACTCCTGCAAAGACCAAACTCCTCAGGTTACCATGCAAAATAGATCCTAAGCAAATGTTCATACTATATAACTGAGTTATGTTACACTGATGCAGAAATTCACGATCTGTTTTTATATTAAACTTTGCAATATACAGTACAGTGTCCCTTTAAACCAAAGCATGCTACTAATTTCAAAGTTGTCACTTTTAAGCAGTTTACGACTCATTGTACTGGTTAGATTTATAAAACGAAGATAAATGACTGATGAACACTATGTGATACTGAAGGAATATGTTTGTGTATATTTCGCAGGTGGACTACTTGTGCCTAACTGGTGATATGGTCTTAACCTATATTCTGTGTGCAGAACTAACGGTCATATATAGTATAGTTTACTTTAAATTTACTTTAATTTGACAAAAAAAAATATCAAAAACATAACTAAACTGTAGGAATGTAGGCAGATTTGTTCAAATTATATTGTCACAATAAATATTCTAATAAATGTGGTAAAGACAGACTGCAACTAACTCAGTAGAGTTAAAAATAACCCACTCAGAGCAATAATCCACTGCCACAATAGTCAATAATTATCCACAGTAGGCCTAATATGCATTAGTGTTGTTTAGCACACTTCATGTTAGAGACCTATAAACTGAGGACATACTAAAATAATCCCAAAGTAATGTTACATGGCAAATATGTAACAGTGGAGGAGGTGTTTTATGGAACAGCAGCTCCCATTAGACGAGGATAAAGCAGACATGACAGACATCTGCCTAACAACACACCCTCCCTCCCAAATGTAAGGCCAACGCACCGGACCTGCTATAATTCACTAGAACGGGCGTCACTTCAGTCAGTCTTATGGCATTCACATGTGACATACATTTTATTTTAGCCCTTTCAGAAAACACTTAACCTAGGTAATTAAAGCTCCAGCTCCACCCAACATCTTGAAAAAAAACTTACCTTTATCCTGTGAGCATTTTTCTTCATCTAGTTTCTCTTCTTTCTTGTTTCTGAACCAGATGAATAAGTTTGTTTTGATGCCATGCCGTGAATGGCCGGTACTGGCGGCTCAGCGCAACGAGCCTCGCCTCTCCTCGCTTAGTAGTACTGGTCGTCATAGCAACGCAGCGCGGTAAAGGCCAGATCTGACCAATCGGTAGAGAGCAGTTCTGACCAATCAGTAGGCCAGGCTGTGGGTCACACAACAATGCGGGGCGAAATGCGACCGTGGCATCCGTGGCTCAGTTAGTAGAGCGGGTCGGCCTATGTTCGGGGGGTCGACGGTTCGATCCCCGCCCCTGCCAATTGGGTCGTTGTGTCCTTGGGCAAGACACTTGCCACCTTGCCTCGTGTGAATGTGTATGACTGCTGTATGTTTGCGGTGGTGGTCGGGGCCGTTGGCGCCATTGGCGCTGAATGTGCAGCCACGCTCACGTCAGTCTGCCCCAGGGCAGCTGTGGCTACTATCGTAGTTCACCACCACCAGTATGACTGTGTGGATGAATGGAACCTGGAACCCTGTGAGGCGCTTTGAGTACCTAGAAAAGTGCCATACAAATCCAATCCAGTCCCACAAAGCAACAGGACCAAACAAAAGTAATGTAGTAACTAACTGTCTCTGGCAACTTATGAGGAAAAAAATACCACAGTTATACTTGGAGAAGTGTCTGTCCTACCGACTCCTCGTCATATTTCTGCCTAAAAACAGCGTCTGTCACCGGCAAAAAACTTTAACTCAACTTTTTAAGTGTTTGTGTTGAAAATAAATCATAACGTAACTTCGTCACTTTCCAGGATGTTTGGTGGGTCAGGATCTTAATCACAACACATTATAACAGTGTCTATATGATTATAAACTATCCGCGGGTTTAGATTAACAGGAGGACACCGGGAAACACATTGAAAACACACCATCATCCTGACGTATACCGTCATGCCCTTTTTAGGAGCCGCAGCCAACTTTCTGTGTGAATTACACAGCAGTTTGTCTTTATGCCGACGCTGCTTCGTTCTGTGTGAACAAACAACGGCAGAGAATTGGTGAACTGCCACTGCGGCGATAATGCGGCTTCTACTGTTATACACACCAACACAATAAAACACACACATACTAACACACATTAATACACGCACACACTAACACACATTAATACACGCACACACCAACACGCACGCACACACTCAGACGTCATGTCCTACCGGCTCTGTTTCTCTGTCCAGCCTCTCTCTCGTGTGCAGACGGAGACTTCATATCGAAGCCTCTTGGCCAGCTCTGAGATCTCCACCTGCAGCGCCTCCACCTGCACATCACCTTCAGGTTACTATGGTTACCATGATGGACAAGAGGCTACTGTAAGCTGTGACTTAGTATATAGATAAAAAAGCTGGAGGAGGAGGTAGAAGAGGAGGTAGAAGAGAGGAGGAGGAAGAGGAGGAGGAAGAATAGAAGAGGAGGAGGAGGAAGAATAGAGGAGGAGGAGGAGGAGGAGGAGGAGGAGGAGGAGATAGAAGAGAGGAGGAGGAGGAGGAAGAAGAGAGGAGCAGGACGAAGAAGGGAGGAGGAGGTAGAAGAGAGGAGGATGAGGAGGAAGAAGAGAGGAGCAGGACGAAGAAGGGAGGAGGAGGTAGAAGAGAGGAGGATGAGGAAGAAGGAGAGGAGGAGGAAGAAGAGAGGAGGAGGTAGGAGAGAGGAAGAGGACACCATATTTTTATGTATCTATATTCATTTCTGGAGGTTAATTATGTGTTAGGGTTTATCGATTGTGATATCTTAATGTTGGGTTTTCTTCCTCCTCTGTTCTGGATAGTATTTACTATCCATATTTGGGTATTTTTAAAATTGTGCAAATAAAATAGCTAATTAAAGCATTTAAAATGTTAGACTGTTTCTTGTCATTCAGCGTATTAAAATGATGTATAAGACTGAAGAGGATTTCATCTTAAATTATGTTCACAGGGTTTTAGTCACTGTCGTCATCAGGATTAATAGTGTAGTGTAGTACGCCCCCTGCTGGTTAAATGTAAATGTTTTTTAATTGCCCCATGTTGATGTGAGACATCATATTTATTAGAATGATTTGAATTGAGTGAGTAACACTGCTGTAACTTCATCACATCAACACATTTGTTTTAATGATGGTGGAGCAGACAAACATCAGCTCACTGACTCAAAGGACACTTTAGGATTTATTTTTCATATAATGAAGCCAATCGTAGATTCATAATAAAAATATTTAAAAATATTAAACTGGCAAAGACGTTTATCAACTGCCAATCAAATTAGAGGGGCACAAAAGGGGGTGGCGAAAAGATGCAAGAGAAAAGCAGCATTCATCTCTGGACTAGTCAGTCAGTTAATTGATCATTGGACCAGTTAAGGTTTCGTGTCTGGCTAACCCTTTCCTCCTTCTCATGTCTCACCTTAGCGATGATGACCATCTGGTAGGCGGCGAGCGGCAGAGTGATGAGTGTCCGGACACAGAGCGTCGTCATGACGATGCTCAGCCACCACGGCAGCCCACTTACCTGCTGCATGCTCACCAGGAAGTGCTCACACAGGTGAACTGGAGCAGAGTCCGACAGGTTGTTGTACCATATTGCCTCTCCTGCACCATCACCACCAATGCCGCCACCACCTGAGAGCCTCCTCACACCTGATGATGTCCACGGACCTGATAGCGTCCTCAGACCTGATGGTGTCCACACACCTGATGGTGTCCTCAGACTTGACAGTGTCCTCAGACCTGACAGTGTCCTCAGACTTGATGGCGTCCTCAGACCTGACCTGGTCAATACATCTGACAGCGTCCTGACAGGTAACATGTGACAGCAGACTGCAGACAGTCCAGCAGACCAAGGTGCAGAGCAGATGTGACGAGGTAAAGGTGACTTCCTATTGAACACAGCGGGACAGATTCTGTGTACAGGAAGCTGCAAGATGCCAAACCTCAGCAACGACCCCACAGTCAACATGGCGACTCTCTGAAACATGAGACAAAAGAGGTTAGAGACGAGGTCCTGATCCTGAAACTGATCAGAAAGTAAAGACAAGGCTGAACCAGCACAGACCAACAAAACTTCAACATGTGTCATTGTGTGGTGATCAGAGCGAACATGCCATATTGTGACAGTCCAAACACACCTGTGCACCATCTTATTTTCTTATTTTCACCTGTCAAAGTGCTCATTGACAGATTACAGAATAAATCAGTTCTTTCTGTTAAACTTGTGAAAAAAGTGGAAGAAAATACAAAAGTGTTGTTTATGTTTGTTGACTGTACACACGTGACGTGTTGATGTTAATGTTCAAACAAGTAGCTGCAGCATGTTCACGTTTAATGTTTCTGCTCATATTCATGAAAAATAAAGAAAACATGTCAAACATTATCATTAACATCACCTCAGATATGTCTCCTCAGGATTTCAGCTGAACTGTTGTACAGTCACACTGCTGATTTAACTTATTTTTTTTTATTTCACTATTCTCCTGACTATGAACAAAGATATATTTTACATATTGTGCTTCTCACAACTGTAAAAACTTGTTGTTCAGTTTGCAATGTTGGCTTCTTCTCAGCTCATGTGTTATAACATAAAACTGTATTTCAAGTTTCCTGTTCTTTGTCGTCATCAGCACAACAAAGACAGTGACCCAGTGAGAACAGGTGTGTCCTCTGTGGCCTGTGTTCTGATATATTTTGGTATTGATTCTGAGTCACTGGGCCACATGACATGGAAGCTATTGAAAAAATGGTAATTATTTTATTAAAATATATTTGCACAATAAATACATAACAAATGAGGTGAGGACAGCCAGTTCTGTGGTGGGGGTGAACCTGGACAGTGTGGAGGACGAGAGGAAAGCTACAAGCTATAATGGATAATCCCTCTCACCTTATCTACACCGAGCTGAGGCAACTCAGGAGCAGGTTCAGCCACAGACTCATCCAACCACATGCCTCAAAGCACTTGGGGGGTTCCCAACTACCCAACACCACCACAGCTCCAACACCTCCTTTCTCCACTGACTCAGGACTCAACCAAACACTTCATGTCATAAAGACTGATGTTTTTTCATTCTGTTGATGTTTATCAGCTCAGAACTCTGCACATAGCACATTTATTATATATTGCACACATCATGTACACAGCAGTAGGGGGCAGCTGTAGCTCAGGAGGTGAAGTAGGCTGGTAATTGGAAGGTTGCTGGTTCAAATCCAGGCTTCCCCCAGCTACATGTCGAAGTGTCCTTGAGCATGATGCTTGGCACCGTACATGGCAGCTTCCTCCATCAGTGTATGAATGCGTGTGTGAATGGGTGAATGTGACAGGTGTTGTAAAGCGCTTTGAGCTTTATTTTAATAGTTTTTTATTATATTTTTATTCAAATTGTTACCTAATTACTGTTGGGTTGCCTGCAAACTCTCCCAAGGGTGATAAATAAAGAACATTGTATCTTATCCTAATCACTAGAAATCAACATAAGCGTGCTTCATAAATTCAGGAGTATGTACGTTCAGACCAAAGGGCATAAAGAGGAAAATTATCCCGAAAGTCATTCATTGTGTATTGGGAGCCAGGCGGACAAGGAGGGAAAGGTGGAAAGGGCGGAGGCGGGTGGAATAGGCGGATTAGGAGGGAGAAAAAAAAGGTTTAAAAAACCTTCAACTTTATGCAATGAACTATGACGCGTTTTGGTGGAAAAGGTGGAAAAGCCATGCGATAACCAATGGGGATGTCTCGTTCTGCTGTCGTCCCTCGGTCAGGTCGGTCTCAGAGAACAACCCGCATAGTTTTGGTTCCTATCAAACATTTGTTCCGAGATGGCGCTGGAAATGTTGATTGCTGCCGTAGCAGAACACCCGGTCCTCTACGATTTGACCCTGTTCGCGTACAGGGTGACAAAAGCTACTTAAGCGACTTTTGTGCAGTGGACAAGGCGGATTTTCCTCTTTGTGCGCTTTCGGTCTGAACGCACTAAGTATTGTCACTAATGTCATTCGGTCAGCCTGAAGAAACATAGTTTTAGTGTAAATCTATGGATAGGGTAATTTATTGATCAGTCAGCCTCCAGAGCAGCGGAGGTTCTAGGAAGCAGCTGACCGTCCTCCTGCTGCAGTCACTGGGTGAAGCTGAGGACGAGGCGCCGCCGGGTGTCTCCGGACTGAATCGTAATTCCACTGTTGATAACAAAGCCTGAACATACCTGTGTGACGTCAGCCGTCGGGTGAAGTGCACTCTGCTGTATAAACAGTATTAAAACAAATGATCAGAACTCAAATGTTCCTTTTCATTCGTTCACCTTCATTCTTCCGTCCACGTGCAACACTGTGTCCCACACATATGACGTTGCACTATTGTTGTTGTTCTTCTTGTTCTTCTTCTTCTTCTTCTTCTTCTTCTTCTTCTTCTTCATGTACGATTCCGGCAGTTTAGACGCTGTTTAGCGTATTACTGCCATCCACAGGTCCGATGATGAACTAGATTTTTACATATAGTCCTGACAGTCTATCAAACAATGTTTGTCTTTCTGTCCTATATTTTTTACACTCCAGAAAAACATGTTTTATTGTCTCAGAACTCCCACTCTCACATAAACCAGACACATGTTTTCCTACAATAAACAAAGAGTGTGGTCTCAAAGCCCTGGCCTGCAGCACATCCAGCCTGGCCAGAACAGATTTAGACGCAGACCCATACACAAAGCACCCATAGTCAAGAGAAGATCTGATCATGGCCTGGAAAATTAGAGGCTCCCTGTCAGCCCCCCACTCACAGCCAGTCAGACTTCTGATAACATTCAAAACGTTTTCACACTTCAACAGAATTTGCCCAAGTCATCTGCTTTTCAAACCAAACGCCCAAACACTACACTTTCCTTATTGCTAAATGCCCTTTTAATGTCCTGAGACTGCAACTGACTCCATTGTGGACCTCCTATTTCGGAAGCCATTCTGAAAACCAACAAAGAGTCCTTTGGTCTCTAAAAAATACACTAATCTTTAGTCTCCTTTACTAAACTAGTAACAATTCTCTCCATAATTTTACATAGCACTGCTGTGAGTGCTATAGGACGGTATGAACTAGAGTCAGATGCCTCTTTGCCTGGCTTAATGATAGGGACCACAACTGCATGTTTCCATTCCTTTGGCAAGCAACCCCCTGCCCACACAGTGTTAAACAAAGCCCAAATGTCCTCGAGTATCACATCATCCAGATGTTTAAATAACTCGTATGACAACACATCTCTCCCTGGGGTAGTATTAACATTTACGGTAATCCTAATGAAACCGCTCTGAAGAGCTTCTGGTAGTGACTGTGGGGCAGACTGCAGTCTCACAACAGACCCATGAAACATACGGTACTTTTACAGTAATTATTCCCGGTAATAAACTGAAGGTATCACGAAGGTATGCGTCAAAGTAAAGGACGAAAGAAAAAAATAAGGATATTTCACCCAACTTTGACGAGGAATAAAAAGCTTATTTTCCATAAGTAGTCCATAATTCATATACCACGGACGGTATTTGAATCAATGAATGCTCTTCTGGCTACAAATTCCAAATCCAAGAGATGAGAGACATCCTGGTGGTTTGGATTTTTTCTTTTATACAAAGTTTGTAGGGTCTTGTAGTGCCTTGTAGTGCTTGGCCAAGGTTGCTGGACTGTAGGTGTCTGGACTGTCAACATCTGCAGACTTGTTAGCTGTAAGACACAAAAATACATAATTAATATGCCTCAGTTTAAAAAAAGTTAATCTCATGTTGTTGCATGAAAAAAAATGTGTCAAAAAACTGCCATAAAAATCATACATTAATATTAGATTAAACTACCGAATACCTGTTCATTTTTGGAATTTAACCATTTAAAAGCCATTTTAAAAAAATCAAATCATTTTTTGCATAATAAATGCATGAGAACTATTTGCTGAAACTCATAAGGTCATGCAATCAGATACAATTGCGTTTAGGCACACACGTACACCCCTACAAAGATGCGCACACCCCCACTACACGCAGTCATGAGGCAGTTAAACAAACTAACCATCGGGACTGGACAGGGCAGAGGGTGCTTCTTCAGGTAGGCTTTGGGATCTTCTTTTTCCTTCAACACATAACACAAACATATTTCTGATAGGATAATGTACTTTTTTTTTTTTAAAGATTTTTTTGGCATAGACACATTTATTAAGCAGTAGATAGATATGAAATATGGGAGAGAGAGGGGGATGTGACATGCAGCAAAGGACCTCCGGCCGAGATTTGAACCAGGGTCGGCTGCGTATATGGCATGCGCTCTTACCACTCAAACCCTAAAATAAGAGCACTCATTAAAAATGCGAAGTAAGGAAACAGTAGAGACAGATCGCCTAGGACATTGACACGATTGATCATTTTGAGTCATTTTTCTTTCTTTTTTTGTATTTTTTGAATGTCCAAATATAATTTAAGCTTCTCAAATGTGAATATTTTCTAGCTTCTTTGGTCCTCTGACAGTGAAATTAATATCTTTAGGTTGTGGACCAAACAAGACTTTTGAGGACATCACCTTTGACTTTATATTGACAAGACAACTGATCAGTTAATCTTGACAATGATTAGCAGATGAATAATAATGATAATAATCATTAGTTAAAACTCACCTCTTTGAATGTCTCCCATCTGGAGTTCTTTTTTGGGGGGATCTCACATTTTGCAATCTTTTGTATATAGCGACTCCGAACAAAGATGAAGTCACTGAGAGGCTAAGTTAGGGAGCATTGCACTGATGACTTCGCTAGACAAACGAGGAAGCCTTTCCGTGTTGGCGATTGTATTCAGATTTATTGTCCAAACAGCAAAGCGCATACGTCAAGACACGGCCTGGCAAGATGTTCGTACACTCAGTTTGTTGTTAGGTTTGAGCGGTCAACAAAAAATACACTCTCCCTACTCACCCCCTCTCCCCGCATCCGCCGCCAACAACAGGTGAATATGTAGTAGTTCATTCATTCAATCTCTCAATCACTCAATCACTACACCCCGCCCACACCCACGTGATATGCGTAAAACCTGTGAAACTAACAGCTGATGTCAGCACAACAATAAACACCACCACCACATATAGCACCTACATTTTGTATAGCTGTGTGTACACAGTGACCTGCACAAGACATTTAATACATTTTTCAAATTGCTACTAAAAATGTCCAACATGCATTTCACTTACCCATGTATGGAGGCCTTGGTCCTGCAGCATGGGGTAGTACAGTACTATTCTCTTTGCTATTGCTGTAATTTCTGGCTTTGATGGGTATCTGTGTGATTCTCCATCCCCCTTTGCCCCCAGGATTGCAATCATACTGGTCACGGTGTTTCGAATGAGCCGGCATCTGAGGTCCTTTGATATCTGGCAGTTGCGCTGTTCGCCTCTCTTCGACAACTCAAAGTTGTCTCCATGGTAACCCGGATGCGAGAGGACGCTGACGTGAGTATCGCCGCTTCTCGATCCGTGACAATACAGCTTTTTTCAGCTAAAAGAAGAAAGCCAAATTGTCTTTGCAAGCTCTGAGGCTGTGGTACTACCTTTGAATCCTGCACACCTGAAGAACTGGCTCCATGGACTATCTTTCTCCGCTGATCAGCTGTTAGCCCCGTTGATCCGCTGTTAGCCTCACCAATCAGCAGTTAGCATAGCAACGCTAACCTTTAAGCAGACGTACTCGATGCTCTGTGGGATATCCATCATTGCTCTGCTGGTCCTCCATCCGCCACGGACTCAGGGTTGTTACTGCCTGGCTCCGTTCTCGCTGTCCTCTGCTGCTGTGGTCTCTCCCGGCTCGCGGTGATGTTGGATGGTCGATGCTCCGCCGTTGCTGGTGGGGTCTTCGGGTGTTCAGATCGGGAGCTCCTGGACTTCTGCTGTTGCTTCGCCCCAGGCTCTGTCACTGGGACTGGATGTCTGGATCTCCTGTGTCGGCCCCGCTGTGTGCATGTTCGCTTCTGGACGGAGGGTGCTGTTCCCTGCGGCGGTGCTGGTGGCGGTGTTGTACGGTGGCCCAGAGGTGTCAGGACAAATACAAAAGCCACAACACGAATACAAAAGCCACAACACAAATACAAAAGCTACAACACAAATACAAAAGTCGCAACACAAATACAAAAGTCGCAACACAAATACAAAAGCCACAACACGAATACAAAAGCCACAACACGAATGCAAAAGCCACAACACAAATACAAAAGTCACAACACTAATACAAAAGCCACAACACGAATGCAAAAGCCACAACACAAATACAAAAGCCACAACATAAATACAAAAGCCACAACGGAAGTGACCAAAACGGAAGTAAACGGCAGCGGATGTTGACAATGCAGCGGATGGTTGCTGCCATTTTAGGACCCGTGTGCCGGCTGTCTCTGGGCAACACAGAGTCCAACTTCGTCGCAGACTTTTTTCCAGGCTCTCTCCTGTTTTGTCCAAGTCTCTGTGTATCTGGTTCTGTCGCGGAGCTCCTGAGCTCCGGTCTCTATATGCGTATGGAGTGTGGTAGTATAGTACGGAGCTAACGAGCTCCTTAGAGTCAAAGCGAATAAACTCCACAAGTAAGCATGCGGGGAAAGTCGGCTGTGATTGTGCTACTGTGGTTCATAGTAAAGTACAACAGACCGCTGTAATTAAGTAGCAGACACATATTTTCATAACTTAGCAAGTAGTCCAACTTCCTCTCTGATTTTCTCCAAGCACTCTGCTCTATTGTCCGGTCTCTGTATGCGTGTACAGCGGTATGGTGGTACAGAGCTCAGGGAGCGGACCGGAGCGCTGCTATCGGCGCTGCAGCCCCGGCTCGGGACGACACAACAAGCGAGAAAAGCCTGCTGTTGTACTGTTGTGCTAACTGGGGCTAATGCTCCGTGCTCGGCGCCCCGAAGCTCGTTAGCTCCGTACTATACTACCACACTCCATACTAGTCCAGGCAAAGTAACTCATTTTGGAGCCAGAAATAGAACTAATTGTAATAGAATTTTTTGCAGCTTGGATCATTTCTATGAGGTGTCCAGAACAACATACTAAAAGTCCTAAGAAATCCTAGTTGAGGAAATATGTTAAATTCTCATCAATCCGTCATGTGAGATAATAAGGCCAGGCAAGAATACACCCCAATGGGGCTATTTTTTTCCTTTGTTCCTATCAAAATGAAACTTT
>CAEMYA010001288.1:0-18508 GCA_903131615.1 Diplodus sargus
TTATGGATCCATTAAGAGAATCTATAACCTTGAATGTTGCTGCATCAGTTTAAACCATAGTGACCTGTTTTATTATTGCTTTTGGCATTCAGAGTAACTGACGTGGTTTGTAAAGAGAGGTGAAGTCTAAAGAGCCAAACAGTTTATATAATACAATATGGTATTTGTTACTTTAGGGTTCTATTCATTGTCTCTCTACATACACGAGTGGAAACATAAGATGAAGAACTTTTTATTTTCCTTTTTCTTTGAAAGAGGCATTTTTAGCTTTATCTACCACATGGAGACACTGATCTGGAGTATATGTGCATAAAAACATCCCCATAATCCCACACAGGTTAAAAAATAAAAGTTGTGGCAACAAGACTTTTTCCCATTAAAAGAAAATCACAACTTGTTTTGGAAATTAAAACTCAGCTTAAGCTTCAGGTTTTTGGTCATTTGCAGTTCCCAAGTATTTATAATGGAGTTTACAACCTCTATGTCACTTCCACCAAGAGTTTCTACTGCAGCAATATTTGACCTCAGTCTTATCTTCTAATCAGTGAGCATATAACGCACTGCCTGAGTGTGTGGTACGCAGACTCCCCAGCTGAGGACAGAAAGGCAGTACAGGGGGTCATTAACACTGCTCAAAAACTCATCAGCTGCCCTCTGCCCAGCCTGGAAAACATCTCCACATCCTGCTGCCTCAGGAGAACCAAGGCCATCACATAATTACTCAGTGCGTGTGTCTGTGTGTTTGTGTGAGAGAGAGAGAGGAGAAAGAGAAAGGGAGATGGTGTGTAGCCTGTGTTTGTGCTAATGATTTACTCTGCTCTGCTGATTTTGCACACACACACACACACACACACACACACACACACACACACACACACACACACACAGAAAACGTACCTTTTGCTCTCCAGCAGCAGAAGTAACTGACTTGACTCGTGCAGTTCTTCAGTGGAACCACTGGACGGCAGCGTCTCACATACAATATATGTATGAATGAGATGACCTGTAGGTCAGAGTTTCCTCTCAGTTTCTGCAGTGACTGTAATTTGTCATATTCAGTCTCAAACCGAGAGATTTAACAACACCACCATGTTTGAAATCTTCATTTGCGTGTGGTTATTTTAAAAATTCAGGATCAGATCACCCTCAGTGACATGAAGCACTGAATTTTTTTTATCTGGACATGAGGCTGAAATCTCCCTCATGCCTCCTGCTTGTTTGGCACAAATCATTGAGGTATTTATGGTTAAAGACTGAATATTCTCCTAGTGAATGGACAAACATGTCCATTTGATGAATACAGAGAACAAAGAGCTAAAGGTGTGTGAAAGTTTGAACTGTGCTAAATTGTTCCTGTGTGAGTCTTTCTGCTGTCTGTTTAGAAAAACCTTAAATGTTCCCCCTCAAAAGGAGGCAGGTGTTCCCGGTGAAAAAACAGTCGAGACGAGTCGTTCCACCTGTTTAATTTTCTTCAACATTGCAGCCATTGCCAACCAAACTAAATACGTCATGATGAGCTCTGGAGAATTGTTATGAGCACTTTTCACACATTTTTCTCATTTTATAGACTGAGCAGTAAATCCATTAAAAACAGCAAAAGGTGAAAGAACAACCGACAATGGTAATGATTATTAGTAACAGTCTTAAAAATGCACCCTGCAATACAAAACTGTCAACAACATGAAAGGCAAACTGATGATGTTGTTATTCAGTTAAAAAAACGTTTTTTGTGAGAGACAGTTCGACCGGAGGGGTTGTGTTACAGCTAAAACAAGGTCCAGAATGGATGAACTGATGCTGTCAGTGAAGTTTGTGGGATAAGAATTGGGAGATTTACCAATTGCTTGTGCAAGAGCAATAACAACATCCTGACAGGAAGTGTTCGGTGAGAGGCCACACACGACTTGGACCACTCCGTCCACCCACACCTTCAGCTCCATCACTCAGCTTCGGCACCACCAGTGACCTGCACGGAGGACAACAGACATGTTGTTACAACACAATATAAAGACCCTCAGACAATTTAAATTTGACATCATCAGCTATAAGCATGATATCTAGTAACTTAGATGCATTTGACCTTGTAATGGATAGATAGCAGTATTAGTATTATTTTAATATGAAAATGATCTTTTAAACTGACAAACATCATATGTGTGATTAATAACACAATTCAAACATGATCAATACATTATTTGTCTCTCTTTATTCACGACCACACAAAGGTTTAATAAAACAAAGTCTCATGAGGGAAACCGGAAGAGGTGTAGCTTCAGGTCTATCCGGGACTCTTATTTTGAAACGCTGAAACCGGAACTGTTCTCTCTTCAGCTGCCGTTGAGACGTAATCATTTATATTTCTTGTCAAGTATAAGCGCCCTCCATAACTCTCAGCTACATCAATATGATAATATGACATTATACTGGACGTTGCCTATATATACTTAAGTATCATTGTTAAATATTAGAGTGCAATTTGTGTTGTAGGATGATAAAGTGTACTGTCTCTTTAAGAGAACGGTGGCAACCGCTCTGACCCAGTTAGCAGCTCAAACTACCGGAGAGAGGCGGGGAAGCTAGCCTAGCCAGGTAATGCTAATTAATAAGTGGGGAAAGACAAAAACTGAAGGTTTTGACACATTAAGCTGTTTTACTCATATTTTAATGAGTGAATTTGAGTTTGGCTTCTGTGTTTCCGTCACATTTTGTCAGCAGACTTGCACCTGCTGGTCCTAAGTAAGTAGCTAGCTGTTAGCCAACGTTAGCCAGGTTATTTTTGTGTGTGTCTTTAAGCTGAATGTGTAACCAAAATTGTCACTAGCAGGGCAGTAAGTGTGTAAAAAAGTAAGTGTTATGCTGTGTTGCCATGTTTTGTCAATTTATGTTTCTGTAAAGAAAATTGTGAAGCCAGCATCATGTGTAGGACAGTTGCAGTCACGCTCAGCTGTTAGCGCTGCTATCACAATCACAGGGTGTGCTGCAGATTCAACTGTCAGTTAGCTAACCTGCATTTTAAACATTATCTAAGTTTAGATAAGCCTCAGGCAACACAATATTTCCCTGATCTGATTTTTGCCTTCACCCAAATACAGCAGAGGTAGAAAAAAAAATGTTGTGCTTTATTTGCAAATATCTCTATTGAAATTCCATTCTCTCATAAATCAGCCAATCCTGGACCATAAAACCCCCAAAAGTATCTGTTGACAAAATAGCCATTTTTGTTCAGTCATTTTAGAAGGAGAGAGGTTGTGGTTTTAATTGGGAGGAAACAAAGTTCACAGCCATTAAGCATGAAGTACCACAACACAGTAATACCCCAAAATAGGCAATAAACAGAAGTTTTCAACCAAGGTGGCAGCTAAAAGTGTAAAAGCGGTACACCTGTCAATTAGACAGGCAGCAAGAACCCAGACATTTATTACAGTGTTCTTAAGAAGCTGGATGCTTCTGTGTATTTGATGTTGTTCTGCTGTATCTGGGTCAGATGTTAACAGGTCAGAACTAGTAGCATTGCCAAGTGACATTTAAGATTGCCAGCACACTGACATGTGAAGCTACATCAGCTCGTCAGTGAACATTTCGTCTGACTGAACCAGATATTTCTTTGACTGGATTTATTCACTTCAGACGTTAGAAAACCCCTCCAGGTGATCAGCTGAACACACCACACAAGTTTAAATTTCAACCAATGGAAATGACGATGAAGCGAGTGAAGGTTTCTGTCTGTGTAGTTGTTCTGTGTTTGCAGAAGAAGACCGACAGGTTTGCTGAGCGCAGGAATGTGGCAGAACACACTGACATTCCTGAAGACTCGGCCTACACATACCTCCTCTCACTGTTTACTAACCTCCACCGCTCAAATCACTTTCTGTATCATCACCAACATTCGGAAAATAATCTACAGGAAGTACAAGTATATTATTAAAAAACTATCAGCTCAAAAATATATTCTTTGTGTGGATTAACATGAATTTCTCAAATTTTTGAAAGACTTGAAACTGGTCTCTCAGCTCCTCATCTGCTGATAGAAATGTTTGTGTTTTGGTTGAAAAAATCGTATAAAATGATCGAAGTAAAGTTTTAAGAATTGCACTTTGGTCTATTGTCTGTTCTGCAGCTCAAATTAATCAAATCACTGTTTAAAATTAAATTTCTTCAATTTATGACTTCTAAACAAAGACTCACAATCATAGGACTGTTGTTATATAAAAGTCAATTTTCAGCCTGAGTACTTGATATTATCTTTGTCTTCTCCCGGGTTTGTTTCTGGCTTATATTGAGCTAATCACTAGGTTTTTTAATCTAAGGGTCTAGACAAATGAATTTAACAGTGAACGCCTTTGCATGCTAGATTTAAAGAGAGTTCCATTAACCACAAATCTGTCAAACAAAAATCTAAACCTCTTGTAAAACAACTCATTCTGATTTGTTACGACAGTAGCTGGTGTCAATCCAGCCATTTTAAAGGCTCATTAGAGCTCAGTGAGGAATTTTAACACACTCACCTGTTAGTTCAAGCTCCTCTCAGTTTCGTTGATGGTCTTTTTCTGTCTCACTGTCGTGTGTTCAGGCTGGTGGGCGGCTCTGACCCAAACACTCACCTACACACACTTCAGCCAGGCAGGAGGAGGAAGAGGAGGAGGAGGAGGAGGAAGAAGAGGAGGAGTGAAGCTGTGGAATGCAGCCTTTCTGGAAGTCGTGCATGAGACGTGATGTCACTCTGAAACTGGTGCCAGGTAATTAGAATTTCATAAATGTTATCTTTCTTTTATTTCTTGTTCCCTTCCTTTGGGAAAAATTTCAAAAACTGGATCTTCTTCTCTATCAGTACATTTTACCAACATGTCTAATCTCAAAGAAGAAAAGTTTTGAATGATCTTTTCTTGTAATATATTCTTCCCCTATGATACTCCTACTTTTCTAGTTTAGTGAAAGCTTCATGTACTGTACATCTCCCACTACTGTCTGTCTGCGTAAACAGTGATGTCACTGTGACACTGACACCAGGCTCCTCCCACTCAGAGGAGCGGCTCTACCAGCCTCTTTCACCAAATATCCAGCATTCCACTCTGCAAGTTATATCTACATTCAAGTGTAAGTGAGAGTGTGTGTGTGTGTGTGTGTGTCAATTTGTGCTGAGGATTAACAACTCAGCTCAGCTGGTTTTCCTCAGCCCTGTTCAATTGCAGCAGCAAACAAACACACACGCAGCAACTCAACTGTAGTGTCCGCTAATTAAATGAACTCCAAATCAAAGCTTTCACCTCTCAACACTGACATTTATTAGTTTAGCTAGTTAGTTTCTAGGTTTTAAATCAAACTCCAACTGAGAGCAGAATGAAATGCACTTGACGTAGGGTTGAGGAGTCGTCCTATTAGACATAACAAAAGCTGTAAAGATTGTTTGAATTATAGATTAATCTGAAGAACATTTTCTCAATCAGTGTCAAATTGAACATCATTGTCTTCAAATTTCTTGACAGCAAAGCTCGCCAGAGGTTAACTGACACAGCAACAGCTAATTGCTGGTGTTCCAAGTAAATACTAAAGATGATCTTCTTAAACTGACAATAGAGTGGTGTAGTTTGTGGTCCTCAAACCTGGAAATCACATTTTGCACATCTGGTTCTCTTGTCTGAAGTCAGTGAGTTTTTTATTTGATCTTCTGTTAAATGCGTGAAATAAGGTCTTTGGTTACCGCAGGCTGAAGATATTTGCCAGTTTTGTTCTACAACATAAAGTGCATAATTAATTGTTAGCGGTTGCTAACAAGTGTCTGAATGAGACTACAGAGGTTGTCGGCTGGGTTTCCGTTATCCGGTAATTACCGGACTTTGACTGGTAAAATCTGCCGAAGTCCGGTAATTTTTGACCCCGCCGGTCAAAATGTCTGGTGAAAAAATTCCCCCCTAGCAGTGATAAATCATCACTCAGTCTCTTCAGAGCATCGTCGGGAGTATACTGAATCAGCCACACAAACCATTATTGGTCATTTTGGCATATAAATTACAAATGAGGACGAGTCGGCGGCAGCTACAGTTCCGCTCATCGATGCCACTTGTGTGCAACGACACGCCATGGCTGTAATGACAGCGCTCCGTGGTTATGGAGGCTTGAACTTCTAAACAGCCTGCGAAGTTCTCATCAGAGATTTCAGGGAAATCTACTCCGACTGGGCTAAACTGGCCAAGATAGCCTGCGTGATCCCCGTCTCCAGGGTGCAGAACCGCATCAAAACAGAACAGTGTAGTCGCCTCGGTGCGAACAAGGTGACAAGACTGATGCGCATTGCAAGTTGCGGAGAGACAACTGGCCCTGTTGCTGTCCTCCTCGGACAGACGCTGAAGCTCAGTTTGATTTTTTCGCCAGTCTCTCACTCTCTTGGGGTCGACAGAGAAACGTCTAGCGGCTGCTTCTCCCGAGTTTTCCTCTGAATATTTTACGACGGAAAGTTTGAATTTCAAGACGTACTTTTAATTTTTTTGCTGCACCGGAGCCATGGCGATCATTAATGTGATATTGACTGACAGAAAGCAGCACAATATGTGAAAAAGGCAAAAAAGGAAAACGTTCAGTGTCAGTGGTTCAACTTCTTCCTTGATTAAAAAAAATATATGTAAATTAGATTCTGCATTTATTTGGAACCGGCGGTTGTTTACCAAAATATACACCTGCACCCGGCGTTTAAAGGGACCCTGCGTTAATTGAAACTGTTATTTGGTAATTTATGGCATATTTCAAAAGCATATCGTGAACTGACTTTTTTTTTATTTCAAGTTGCACACCGCGTTATTAAAATGGTATGAGCCAGTCCAGATGTGTTTTTTGTTTGCAAATGATCTTATCTGAGAACAGGCCTTCAGTTTCTTTATGTTCATGTTAAAAGAGCGCATTGTGCAATATTTGTTTTAGAAGTCACGCACGCGAGTCAATTGACGGCACTTATTTTATTTGATACAGCCTATACTTTTCAATAAAGAAATTATAAACTGACATGCTTTGATATCATTCTTACACATCATTTTGCACATTATTTATGATTTTAATCTCAATAAATTCAGATAGGTATTTGACTGGAATTTCAACCGTTTGTCCGGTAAATTGAAAACCTGCCGGTCACATTGTCTGGTGCCAATTTTTTCTAGCGGAAACCCTGGTTGTCGACGACATTAAACGTCCCCACAGCGAACACGGAGACTCATCTACTCACTAGTCCGTCTTTACAGCCACTTTAGTTACACACTGTTCTAACTCTGACTGTACAACTTGTACATTGATCAGTTTATAGAAAACCTGGATAGTAATTGTGCAGTAAGACTCTTAGTGGAGGTGACGTTTAAGTCATGTGACCGTGATGTCGTCTGTTTGTAGCCTAGCATTAGCTTCTTACTGCTAGAGATTTGATTTACGCTTCAAAAATCACAGAGTGGTGTTCATCTGTGAAGATTATCATGATGATCAAAATGTGTAAATACCAAAAACTTGTGTTTGTCACAGAGATTCTTTCTACAATAATCCAAAATCCAATAAAAACATTTGAGAGGGAACCAGAGTGCTGCTAACTTCAGCGTTAGTCTACATATACATCATCCCTTAATCTCTCTATAAATATCTTTTTGATAAATACTGATTGCACAGTGTAAAGGCTGTAACAAAATGACCGGTTCATCGTAAACGGCTTGTCACTGACCTGGTCTGAATTATGGCACAAACGAAGCACATCCGCCAGAAACTTTACACTGGAAAAGAAAAAGAACCCGCTGATGGAGGAGGAGTGATAGAAACAAGAGTGAACAGACGGACATTTATTGGATGGAGACGCTCCGGTGTTGTGTCAAAGTCTGTTCCCCTGTTGATATGTTTCCTCTCACCACCGGGACTTTAAATACTTCAAAACCGCCATTCTTTCTACTAGATCAGTAAGTAACGCAATCTTCCTACTTATTAATACAGCTAGCAGTTTTACTCTGACTTTTCATTACACAGAGATCAGGGTGCTAGTGGACGACATGTTGATAAAGCTGTTTTTTGACAGCAGTGACAACAGTAAAAGCACAGGGAAACATGAGGAGGGGGAAATTAGAAAAATAATCAATGAAGTCATTTATTTGGTTGTTAAGGGCGCTTTGGATGCTCAAGTCTTCCCTGAATAGTTAATTTTTTTTAGAAGCTTGCCTCTGTAGTGGTTTAACTCAACAAAGCCGACCAGCTGTTTCTTAAAAAGATTAAAGTCATGAGTTGATATCAGTCATAGGAGAGAAGATAATTAAACCAAGAATGAAATGCAGTACTTTGAATTAGATCAGAAAAAAGCCATAACTGGTGTGAGTATAATTTTCTTAAAATGTTGCTGTTTTGTCTTTTGGAAATTTGAGTATTAAATTAATTGTGCTCTTTTATTCGTGCATTTCAGTGCTTTTGGCCTCTGCTCATTCTGGACTTCATGTGCTTTGAGTGCCACCTTGTGGCTGTTTTTAAAGTGGTAGGTAGGTGCTGTGTACATGCAGACTAGATATCCTGTACAGTATTTTGCACAGCATCTTATCGAGTAAATTTGGTGGCTTATTAAAACAATTTTTTTTATTTCTGAGCAAATTAGTCAGTGTTGCTCTTCTGTGTCATTTAATACAGTATTATTACAGTATTCCTAAATATTGAAAAATGTTTCCTGAAACTACAGCTCAAAACTCTAAACACAAAAGTTTCGTCAAATCTCTTTCAAAATGAAACAGTCAAAACCATCTTGTCTCCTTTCTAAACTTTCCACCAAAGCAACACACACAGCTGTTATATAAAATATCCTTTACATAGCATCAATTTAAACACTAACATCACAATACTGTTAATGTTTTTTCAATATATTTACAAATGTTTAAAATGTTCCCTTTAAAACAGTTTTATGGCCATAAAGTATAATGGATATGAATATATCACATACAGTAATGTGATTGTGCAGTCTTTTTAAAAAAAAAAAAATGTATAGGTGAAATTATGTGAATGACAAGGTGACATGGGGGACAAGTACATTACACCACGAGGATCAGTGAATACAGACAGTGGATGTACAGTACAGATAAGAACAGAAAACAACATAAAGTCATGATGATATGTATATAGGTAGTATAGGTGCGTGTGTGTGTGAGAGTGTGTGCATGCGTACAAGTGGGTGAGACGCAGATATAAGATATTATAAACATATGTAATATGGAACTGATCGATAGTACAATAGAAATAAATAAGTAAATTAAGTAAAAACTATTAAGAAAAGAGATGGAGGAGGAAAGTAAGACTGAAGGGAGAAAACAAAAAATAAAAAAATAAATAAAAAAAAATGAATAGATAAATAGCTAAATAAGTAATAATAGTATGCAACATGATATGAGATATATTAACATAATATATATTAACCTAATACAATTTCAGATAAGATAAGACAATATAGTGTAAAACGAGATATTATAATAAGAAAATGCAGTATGATCACAAGAGATAATGTGAGGTCTCCATCTCGCTCAGCTGCTCGTCGCTGTATTGTGGCTCGTACAGGTAGCCGCGAAGATCTGACTCGAGCATCACGCTGTCGAAATCACTCTCTTCGTTGTCTGAAATATCGTATTGCATACCTTCCGCCATTGTGGGTCAAACCTGGCTCTACAGCGTCTGTTCACTTAGCGTCCAACAAAGATGGCGGCTATGTATTTTCGTTTCTGCAAGTGAAGTCCCGCCCATTGGTCTGTGATAGGTCTGTAGCGTGAGTGGGTCCCACCTCTAGCCCCCACCCTTGGAAAAATGAGCGAAGCGTTTGTAGTCTTACGACCTCGACACATATATAGGACTTCCTGCTTTCAATGACGTAAAATGACGATTTTTACATCATTGAAAGCAGGAAGTCCAACACTGAAATCTCTAGTTCTCGCGTCTCAGGGCAAACTGAGGGAATGATGCACGACCATTCAAAAACATGACTGTTTTCCTGAAGATACAAAGCTCAATGCAAATCGGTGAAGTGTCCCTTTAATGATTTATATTACGTTGATGATACTATATTGCAGTGAGTGGTGGGGTCGGACCAGGGGACCAGGAAGGCGAGCGAGGGGACCCCTCAGCCGGTCCCAAGTAGCCCAGTCGGCAGCCCCAGCGGGGAGATAGGCAAGGCGGCAGTGAAAGNNCCCCCCCCCCCCCCCCCTTTTTGTTTGTTTGTTTTGTTTTTTGTTTTTTTGTTGTTTTTGTTTGTTTCATTTTTTATCATCAATATTATTTATTTATTTATTTTAAATTTTAGATTGTACCTTGGGCCGCAGCCAAACCCGAAGGTAGCTGCTGGCCCGTTGCAAATCTAAACTCCTGTGTCACTTCCTGGTCTGGGCAACATCCGGACCCTTCGAGGGAGGTCTGCTGTTTTGTTTGTTTTGAGAGAGGGAGGGTGTGAGGTAGGTCCCCACCGGTCAGCCCCGCCCATCCCTTCCGAGGCCCCTTCCTGCCCCAGAGAAGCCGACATGAAGTCCCCGCCCATCTCCATCCTCAACCAATCCAGTCCGGCCCCACCCTCTCCCTTTATTTTATTATATAAATGTCAGTATCATGATTATTGTGTGAGAGAGAGGGGGGAAAATAATAATAATAATACTACTAATAATGATAATAACAATAACAATAACGACAACAACAACAATAATAATAATATTAATAATAATCTCTCTATAAAAGCAAGGAACTTCTGTCTGTCTGTGTGTATGTGTGTATGTGTGTGTGTGTGTGTGAAATATCTCTGCGGATCAGGATCAGACTGACCTGAGAGTTTCAACATGGCTGCTGCTTGGTTCAAGGGTGTGCCATGCGGATTTGTTTGGATTACAATGATACCGTTAATGAATTATTTCATAAATGCTTTATACATTCTGGAGCATAGTCTATCTGAGCCCCCACAGAGATGCGCATTAGAGCCAGTCACTGCAGAGCTCAGGACTACGACACACATTAAGAAACAAGCGGATGTATACCTGCGGCAGCGCGAGCTGCACTGGGAGTTAGACGGCGGTTCGGTCCGTTCTGTTCTGTGCATCTAAACTGACTGTTGTGGATTAATGAGACTAAACGAGACCGGACCGTGTCTGTTCGGGTCTAAGGAGATGCGGAGGCGCGCCGAAAAACAAAGTGGAATCAGAATCTGTGGATGTTCGTGTGTAGCTAGCTGCTAGCTGCTAGCCGCTAACCAACCTACATGGCCCAAATCCCGAGTCGATGGACCGGACGCACCGACCTGTCTAAAACCGGACTTAGGGTAAATAATGTCCGCCACGCTTTTTCTTGAACATTGCCGTCACGTTTGCTTTGTGTCTGGTGCAGAAGAAACGGTAAAAATGGGCTTTTGTCACGAAAGTGTTCAAGCAGCAAGTTTGGTTGTAGAGCAACAGAAAGTTGTGGGAGGGACGTTGGCAGATGATTGACAGGCAACGATGGCCGGTGTACAGACAGCGATATTGACATTAAGCGTGTTTGGAGTGTATAGTAGTGTGTTATGTAATGTTTGGTGTTGTGTGTTTAGTGTGTAGTGGAGTCGATTTTTTGTTTAATGAGTCAAAACAGAAGAAGCTGAATGTGCAGCAGGCAGTGCAGCTCTTCATTCAGCTGGAAGGAGCTCAGGCAGACCTGAGCATTGCCTGCATTTAAATGTAAATAGTTAAACAGAACTTTGTACATTTTTAAAATGTATGCACATATTCAGCAAACAACAATTTATATTTGCATTATAAGTAATAAAAAATGGTTTGTTAAACATATTTGTGGTTTTCACAGTAAAAAATAACTTTTTCTACTCAGATTTTATGTTTTTTTTTGTGATTTTAGGTCTACTGTGTTAATACAATATGTCAAAATGAAAAAATAACTGTACAGTCACACATGTGAGGTTGTGCTGAAAATAATCACACCAAGTAAATAGTTTTTAAGGTGAAATATAATGGCAAAATCAAAAATAGTCAAAAACGAACAATTATACCCTGGAATATCGGATTTCATAACAAACCTAAATATCCCCGACGTTCCACCTTCAAACAGCCTCATTTGGCCATCAGTGAAAATGCTTCTTAACCTCCCACTTTTCTATAGGAACACATATTTCCTATGGGCACTGCCCTAGTAATAATAATAAACAGTGTAAATAAAATAACAAATGAAGAGATATAATATATATGATAAGGTAATAATAGCAATGATAGTAATGTCAGTAATAACAATCACAGCATTCAGTCATACTAATAACATTAACAAACATGATCAATCAAATAATAAGAGAAACGATTAGCACAGTCATATTCATGGTAATAATGCAAATATTGATAATATAGTAATAATAATAGTATTAATAATAGAGGAAGGGCAAAGGAGATTTATGGCACACACTGATAAATGGGTAAATATGTGTGTGTGTGTGTGTGTGCGTTTGTGTGTGTGTGTGTGTGTGTGTGTGTGTGTGTGTGTGTGTGTGTATGTGTTAAATTGTGATGTGTTTTGAGGTGTCAGGAATGTGTGCGGTACCGGTGCAGCTATAGGCCCATCGAGGAGAGGAATGGGGACCATCTTTCTGTAAAAGCTGTTATTTTGTTGTTATTGTAAGCACTGAATTTTTCCATAGAGATGTGTTTTAAGAGAAGATTGATCCAGTGATAGATGTCCGGGTGACTTATTGTTGGGCATCTGAAGTAGGGCTTTGTGAAGTTCGTCTGAAGATAGTGGCTTGTCAAGTGTTTCTGCGTCTTGTTTGGGTATTTTGGGTAAGTCCAGGTTATTGAAGAATGATTGTATCTCTATTGGGTCGGGGTCTGTATTTGAAGAATTTAAGTTAGTGTAAAAAGTTTTAAAGATGTTATTTATTTCTTGTGGGTTTTGCGTAGTTTCACCAGCTGAGTTTTTTATAGTTGAAATTATTAGTGTCCGACCGATAGGGATTTTTTGGCCTGATAACGATAGCCGATATTAGAGGGGGTGCAATCACCGATAGCCGATATGCAGCCGATATAGTGAGTTTTTGAGCTGGAATGAAAACAGGCCTTGGATTGTGCATAGATTTTGCACTGATATAATTATGCAATTGTACAGTCACAGTGACAGTAGTACAGATAGATGCTTTCTTAAACCAATGTCTTTATTCAAGACTTAACATTTAACAGACTTTTTTTAAATGACATTTAACATTTGAACTTGTTCAGTCAAGCTGAGAAAAAGTGCAGAGTGGCACACAAACAAAAGTAAAATAAATAATGTAGCAGAACTTTCAGTAAATAAACAAATCTAAATAAACAACATGCTGTCAGTCAATCCGGAGCCGTGTTTCAGCGAAGCATCTCCACCTTCACGTGTGTGATTCACACAGAAAGTCGGCGCTGCTGCTCCTAAAGGGGATAGATGGTACACGTCATGTTGATGACGTCGGTGTTCCCCTTGTCTATCTAAACCCGCGGACAGTTTATAATCATATGGATGCTGTTATAATGTGTAGTGATTGAGATTCTGACCCACCAAACATCCTGGAAAGTGACGGAGTGAAGTTTTTCGCGCTAAATTACATAATCATACATAATCACCATCAGTAAACAGGACGCTGTCTGACTCTGTCACTGGCGGGGACGGAGGCTGTTTTCCGGGGGAAAGTTCCCTGAAGTCTCGGTCGGGAGGGCTGACGGTCGCGGTGATTTCACAAACACTCAGTGAGTTAAAGTTTTTTGCCGGTGACAGACGCTGTTTTTTGAACAGAAATGTGAGGAAGAGTCAGTAGGACAGACAGGAGGACGGACGCTTCTCCACGTACTCCCCGTCATTTGTTTTCCTCATATAAGTTGCCAACGACAGTTACAGTTACTACGTTACTGTTTCTGGATTACTGGATTATCCGTTCACACTGGGACGGCTCACCAATAATGCGGCCCTGATACCTCCAGAGGCGGATCAGAGCCGCAGCGAAATTTCCCCCCTCTCTGCATCTCAAACTTTCACACAGAGGAGGCTGCGGAGAATTGGTGCAGGATCCCCGCATGCAAACGGCTGTGTGAAAGGGGCTACTGTCTACTAACACTTCCAGTCAGTGAGTGGCAGGTTGTAATACAGGAAGCAGAGTGGGGGAGGGACTTCACTGAAATGTGAGCTGAGCCAAAGCAGAGACGTTCTATTATTGTAGAGACAGGCCACTCTGATCATTTTGAATGGGGAAATCTGCGACGCCAAAGATGGCGCATATCCCGCCCCTTTCACCAACAGCCAATCACCTGCGTTGTCACAGCCGAACCGGGAAACTTATAGCCCAATCACGTTGTTTCACCAGCGCATGCGCACAAGTAGTTTTTACGACAGAGACCATCAGAGACGTTCGACTATTGTAAAACATTTACTGCGTTCAGATCTTTATCTAATTTATAGAGTGAATGATAAGAAATGATGTATTAGACATTATCTGGTCCATACATCAATGGTCAGGCAGAGTAGAGCCAGAGCACAGCAGCCGGCACAGATTCAGCCGTACGATGGACGTCGGTGTCGTAAATCTGCGCGCATGCGCAGTGGAGTTCTCCCGCTAGGAAAAGAGCGTTTTAAACATCATTTCTACGGTAAAGTCGTTGTTTTTTTGGTGTTTATTTGTATATTATTTCATGCCTGTATGTTTTTTCCGTCCTGCTATCAGGTTAATGGGTGGATTTGACCATGCCTCCATTCATTTAGATAGGGGTCTGGTCTCTTTGGGCTTTTCGAGGCGTCCCCAAGATGGCCGCCGAGTGGCCTGACTTGTCTAGAAAGACTTTGGCCAAAGTCTCTGGCTGAGTTCAGCGCGCCCCACTGGACAGAATAAATCAGTACACCAGTGCGTGCTTTTGTCATTGACACACTTTTTTTTTCTATCGGTGCAACTTTTCACCGATACGATAGAACCCCCGATAGAAATTAGGCCGATATCTCGGTGGCCGATAATTGGTCGGTCACTAGAAATTATTGCTTTCTCTTTTGCGTTGTAGTTGGCTAGCTAAATATTTGCTTGGTTTATTGCAGTTTTCGAAGTTGTCGTATTTGAGTTGTTGTATCAGAAATTGTTTTTGTTTGCTTCTAATTTCATCTAATTGGAATTTAGTATTATGTAGCTCCTTTTTTATTTGTTCGTTGGGGTTGTTTGAGTAGTTGTTTTAGTTCCAGATGTTTTTCTAGTTCCTGTTCCTTTTTTTTTTTTGCTTGTTGAGTGTGATATTATTTGTCCTCTGATTACTGCCTTACCAGTTTCCCAAAGTACTGAAGATGAAATTTCTGGGGAGTCGTTCAGTTCCAAGAAGGATGCCCCCTCTCTCTGTATAAGAGTAGTGAAATCGGGGTCTTTGAGTAATGAGGTGTTAAAGCGCCAACGGGAAGAGTATTTTACATCTGATTCAAATTTAATGGAGAGGGATACTGCGTGGTCACTAATTATGATTGGATGTATGACGGTCTTGGATACCTTACTTAAAAATGTATTACTGATCAGAAAGAAGTCTAGATGGGAGAATGATTGATGTAGTGCAGAAAAATAGGTGTATTCTCTTGATGATGGGTTGCTCAATCTCCAACTGTCGCCAAGGCCAGAATCTGTCATGTATTGTTTTAATAGTTCGGTAGAGTGCCAGGATCGTTAATTGCCTGCGGTGCTTGATCGGTCGATTGTGGGGTTAATTACTGTATTGAAATTGCCACCGATAATGATATCTGTAGATTTTTGTAATGTGGAGAAAAATGTGTTGAAGAAGGATGGATTGTCAGAATTGGGACCATATGTGTTGGCAATTGTAATTTTTTTGTTGTAGATGGATGCAGTAATTATGATGTAGCGTCCTTCTGGATCAGTTATCGTGGAATGGTGGATTTATTTACTAAGATACAGACACCTCTTTGTCTACTGTTGTAACTGGCTGAGAAAACTTGATTAAATTGTTGAGATTGGAGCATATCTGATTCGGAGTTAGATAGATGGGTTTCTTGTAGTAAGCATATATCTGCCTTTAGTTTGGTAAGATGGTTTAAGATTCCTGTCCTCTTGGGCCGGGTACGGATACCGCACACATTCCATGTAATTAAGTTAAGTGTCTGGGTTATGTTGATGTGGGTGGGATTCTGTCATGATTAGGTCTGTGAGAGTGGCTGGTGTGTGTGTGTGTGTGTGTGTGTGTACACCATGTAGCATAGACAAAAACATTGAATACAATGACAAAAGACAGACTTGACATAGTGGTGAAATGTGAGGACATATAGTGAAGGAGTGAGCAAAGTTAAGGAATAGAGAGAGAGAGAGAGAGAGAGATTAATCAAGGGTGAGCAAGAGAGGCAAAGTTCGTTTGTTATTTAAAGGGGGGATCAGTGTAACTTGGAGTGAGATTTTTATGTATGCATCTTCAGATAATCGAGTTTGAACAATAAGGCTTCAGTCTGCCTGTTAACCGAGCCAGGGTGTGATGGAGGAGTCTCGGAATAACTGTCCTCTTATGTATAATCTGTTGACAACCAGGGTGGCCCGTTCACCCTTCTGCCTGCGCTGTTTGAGGATGGGGTACAGTGATTTGCGTCTTTCAGTTATTTCCTTTGGGAACTGATCGTTCATCCCCAATGCGGTTCCTTTCAGTTCCCTCCCTGTTCACCAGCTCTTTTTGTTGAAAATGTTTGAATTTTGCGATGTGATTCTGCAGTCTGATCTCTTGTGCTCTCTAGTGGCAGGAGACTGAATTGAACACAGTTGTATCACTGTACTTCTTTCTTGTGTTCACTATTTGCTTTTCAAACACTTTTGTGGGGTCCACTCTAACTGGGAACTTTTATTTAATGTACTTTTTCAATGATCTGAGCTCCACATATAACATTCCATTCACCTCCATTGTATTTCAGAGACATGCAGCATTCTTGAATATAAAAATACCCCCCTCTCTATAATATACTTCTCTGTGAATAATATATTGTGTCCTAATTTTAGACAGTGTTCTGAGATCGTTCGTTTGGTAATTATAGATACATCATTGTCCCATAATGCAATGCCCATTAGAAATTAGGGAATGACTGGAAAATAAATATAGATTCTTGTTACAGCTTCAAATACAAAAAACTAAAGAATAAATGCGTAGAAAATAATGTTTACATCCATTATTCTGAAACATCAAATTTGAACTCAACTGGAGACTTTAAACATTATTTGTCTTTGTATTATATTTATTTCAAAACTTTGTCACAACATCTTTGAATACATACCATAATTATCACTCTCCAGTGTTCACATGACTGAACATGTTTATCAGAAAAAAAGGGGGAAAAAATAATATTTCTCACCAATAGAAATCAGTAAAAAGAAAAAAATACAGAACATGTTGAGACACAAATATGAGACAGCTAACAGCCTTTTAACAACCTTACCAATTGTTTTATTCATCATCAGTCTTCAAAAATAAAAGTCAGAAATTCAGCATGATCAACTGATAAAAGTATTCCACAGTATCACCTGCTGTCGGCTTGTTCAAACCATATTTAAACATGAGCAACAAAGTCAGTTACAACATTTATTATTCACTGACTTTTATCAAACACACATCAAAAGATACAAATGATTTTCATCTAACTAGTAGAAATAAAAGTAAAAACATGATAGAATAGTGATGAAATATCCAAAAACATCTGTTTCTTATGACCTTCATATTTCATCATCATGATTATTTCTAGCCACGATGAGCAGAACTGAAAATGTGTTGTACTCATCAAAACAAGAAAACATAATGAAAAACAATAAGAACACATTTAGGTCAAAGAAAAAAACTATTTCTACCTTTTTACTTCGTTCTTACTTGTTCAACATATCATCATCATCAGTCTAAAATAATGAAATCATCAGTTAATCATTTGCAACAATGATGCCACAGTATACGCACATGAGACAAAGCAGTTGCCATCTACATAGATAAATCTCTACTGCTGATGTGTTTACTCCGTTTCTCTTTTCAGGTTTTGTTTTACAAAAAATTTTGAGAAATACAACTTTCAAAAAGGTAAAGAATGACAAATATAACAAAAGCTCATCTCATCACATGGTCTTTGTATGACATAGACTTACATCATTAGTATTCTTAGGAAGTCAGTGCCAAAAGTAATACAAATCTGCACTTGTACTTTTTTTCCCCTTCTTTCTTTAAAAGTACAAATTAGAAATCTAACTGACGTCAAAAGTCTGTGAATGAACCATGCTGACATATCCATAACAAAACATCTAATTTCCATATGGTCTTTTTAGTAAATCATCATCATCATCATCATCACTGTCCACACCAGTTATTTATGCAGTTATATAAAATATGAACAAAAATAAAAACAGAAAACCAAAATTCTGAAAAATGACAATAACATGATGTCTTGTTCCATGTGATCTTTGAAGTGCATCATTTTCATTTTCAGCATCATAATTGTTCTCACCAGTAAATGTCGGCACTTCCCAAAGAAAAAAAAAGAAAAAATACAAAACACATAA
>CAEMYA010001288.1:18523-28660 GCA_903131615.1 Diplodus sargus
AAAAAAAAAAAAAAAAAAAAAAACGTTGTAGAACAGCATTTCCTTTTTTCGCGATTATAAACATAAAGCTCTGCATTCTGTCAGGTTCCAAAATATTTGAGTCTGTTGTCATTACTTTAGATTTGGCTAAAGATGTATTATTTCTGAACTAAAAATAATGGTTCAGCGCAGATGAATCTTTTTAAAAATTATTGATCTGCCTTTAATGTGATGGCTATTCACATTTTGAGTCCTCATTTATATTTTTGTATAGTTAAACTCTTGTTTGGAGGTCTTCGTCTGACTTCTACACGGTTCACTTTATGTTGAAAGCTTCCTTTAACCCTTTCAGAGCTTGTTCCTTTGTGATTCTCCTCCAGGCCTCTGGAACATCTGCTGGCTTGGCTTCATACTCTTGAGCAAATCTGTCGTTGTATTTAACCAGGACGTACTTCCAGTAGTCAGATGCCTCTATGGAGGAGTCAGGAGGAATGTGCCAGTCTGGATAGTACGTGGTGTACTGCTTGTAAGGATGGAACTCCCATTTAGTGTCTGTGTTTCTGAATCTTTTTTCACTGTTTACATCTGTTGTACACAGTGTTTCAACCAGCTTCTCAGTGTCTTCATACCTGTACTGACCAAGACCTTGTGGCCGATGAACAGCTGCATGATGTTTCTTGTGATCTTTGCCTCCAGCCTCACATGGAACTTTACAAAATGGACATTGTCGTCCACAGCCAAACACCCGCTTGAAAAGCTCATCTTGTGGTTTGATTGGAAGTTTGTTCAGAGTCTCAGTGATGTCTTCAGAGTTTGAGAATTCCTCCTGCAGCTGTTCATTCAGTTCACTCAATGATTCAATGAGGCTCTTTGTAAATGGATGGCATGTGCTCTGGATTTGAAACATGATGGTTTTTTCAGCCTCCTCTGAAATTGAGATATCTTTGATCAAATATTTGCGCATGTTTTTGATGAGCACTGTGATGCTTCTCTGGTCATCTGGCAGCTGAACACCATCTTCTCCTTTTGAGGCCTTTTTTGTTGCTTCTATTATTTTCTGAACTATGACCTGCAGAGTCTTGTTCTTCAGTTTGCACAAAGTTTTGTCCTCTGACATTTTTTGCATGATGTGCTGAAATATCCAGTCCTTGACGTATATTTCATATTTACAGATGTACTTGACAAAGCTTTCAAAGTCGTCCTTTAGCAGCAACTCTTTCTGAATGTTGTACTGGAAAAAGGAGCGGGAGCTGTACTGTGCTGAATGGGAACTTGTCAAAATTTCATCCACAATGTCTATTCCCAGAGATCTACTGATGTACTGTTCCACAGCAGGTTTGATACAAAGTTGCACAAAATCAGTTGCTTTGCGTTGGCAGTCGTCGTTTTTCTTGTATAGATCGAGAAAATCTGCCAAGTACTGAGGCTTGAACTTCTCCAGCTGAATTTTAGGATCCATTTTTTTCAAGAATTTTCTGTGCATGTAAAGAAACTCTCTTGAGGCAAAGCCACAAATGTGAAGTGTTAGTTCGAACACAAACTTGAGCTTGAGATTCTTGCGCTGTTGCTGAAGAGATTCATCTATTTTTTTCAGAAGCTCATTTGTGAAGCAGTCATTATAGTCTGCATCAGTTTTTGCAGTATCTTGTACAAACCGTGTGCAAGACTCAATGACACTGTCTGCCAAGCTCTGCAATTGACTTTTTGTATCTTTCTTTAAAATATTGTTCCAAAGCCTTTTTAACAACTTTTCTTTTAGATGTTCAGTTTTAACCTCAAATGTCCCCTTCCCAATTGCATTTAGGTCATTAATTTTCTGCCATTCCTCTTTCAATTTGCGATTTTCAAACTTTTCTCTTAACTGCTGAAGGATGCTTGCAGATACATCTTGTTCTTTCAGGCCGGACACATTTGCTGTGACTTTAGTCCACATCTTTTCAAACTCATGTGTCAGTTCCTCATCAGACAGTGTGCTTTGTTTGCAGTCACTCAAGAGTTTCACTACTTGTTTTTGAATCACTTCTCTGTGTTTTCTTTGAATGTCCTGAACCTCTTTTGAACTTTTCCATTGCTCAAGTGCACAATCCAGTTTATTGTTCACTGAATGTTGGATTTCCTTTGCAAAGCTGATCACAATGTTGAAAAAGTCGGTTTTGTATTTCTCTATGAGATTCACATGTCTGTCTTTCCTTTTATAGTACTCCTTAAGTTTCTCTGTCATTGTTGTTCGCTGAACTTCTATTTCCTTTGACAGCTTTGATTTTTTTGTTTCAACCAATGTATTCACAAGATGGAGTTCAGTTTTGTATTCGGTATTTAATATTTCCAACTCTGCTTCTTTTTGCCAGGAGTCAATCTTTTTTCTGAACTCCCATTCCCACTGATTGAACTCTTTGCAAAGGTTGTCATAGGCATGAGCAACGAGAGTGTTTCTGAAACTGAAGATGAAGTGCTCATGTTTGACTGCTTTCCAGAGACTTTTCATCCATTCTAGAAACTCTGGGATCGTTGAGAGTTCATCACTTCTGTCACCCTTCACTGTCACCAAAAGATTTTTCTTGAAATCTGCTACAGCTTCACTGTAACCTGTGTTCACTGGTGCCATTGGTGGGGTCCCATTCCAGAGTCCTGGGATGTTCCAGTTGTTTTTCTGTATGTCATAATCAAGCACATCTGTGAATGACTTTATTAATGGGCGGCCTTCCATTTCAGCTGCAATTTGTGTCATTTCATTGAGTTGGTCCAAGAGATGTTTTCTTTCTGGTATCATCTTTTCATGAGCTGAAACTCCAGCAACATTCTGGTGCACAAAATGACAAACTGTCTTTTTACCAATTTCCTTCATTCTCAAGAATGCATGAGTTGCAATTTGCAGCACATCTTTCATTTCTGTTGAGTTCTCCATTGCTACATTGATAATTGTTATGTCACTCATTCCAATGACAAAGGTTGCCAGCTCATTGTCATGCTCATAACTGTCCTCTAGTTGGGCCAACTGGGGAGACTTCAAACCTTCTGTGTCAATGAGGACTATGAAGTCACAGTTCATCTCTTCTTGCATATCCTCACCCACTCTGAGGAAGAGCATGTAGGCTCCTCTTGTGCATCTTCCACTGCTGACAGGAAACTGTACTCCTAACATGCTGTTGAGGAGGGTTGACTTCCCAGAGCTTTGAACACCCAACACAGTCAGTACCAACAGTTTGCTCTTCTCTCCAACCTTCCTGTGAAGCTCCATGAGCACATCTGTCAGCCATCTCTCTGGGATGTTGGAAGCATCTCCATCCAAGAGCTCTAAAGGATGTCCATCCAGGAGCATTTCAGCAGCCAAACCAGGGAGATGAGACACTTTATTAGCAGGGCTTACTGACTGCAAGGAGAACTCATAGATCAGTCCCATCTCTCTCATGTAATGCTCTATTCCTAAAGAACTATCCAACAAAGTCTGATCCAACTCTGCCATCTCTTTCACATTTTTCTCCTTTTTTTCGCCCTGCTCTGCTAACTTGTGACGCAGTGCAGATAGTTTACAGGCAGACCGCAAATGTGCATTTAGCTTAATTTTCATCCACTTAAGGAAAAAATCTCTTTTCTCTTTGTCACTTTCTGATAAGTGTTTGATGAAACTCTTCATAGCACCTGACACGTTGTGTTTGCAAAGCTCCTTCTTAATCTGTTGTTTTTCTTCCTGTAGCTGAGATTTATATTCTTCCAATCTTTGATCACCAGCTTTTTTTAACCTACATTCCTCTCTCTCTAACTGTGATAACCTTTTCCAGTTTTCTCCTTGCAAAGGAAGCTGATGTTTCTTGTAGTCTGGAATACTTCGCACCCCAATGCCATCAATGATCCCCTTAGCTCCTTTCTTTTGTTTTTCACTCGTCCCTTCATCCACAGACAGACCAAGTTCAACAGCTTTGTCAACCATATTTTCAATGCTCATTTCGGCTGGTTCAACAGTCATTGATTTTTTGATGGCTGTGCAAAGTTTCTCTGAAAACTCTGCTACATTAACTGTTGAGTCTTTGATTTTCACATTGCTGTTTGGTAAACCTAACTCTTCCTTTGTTGCCTTGACAGACTTCATGTCCTCTTTAGCATTCTCTGCCTTGCGGTTAACAACCAAGAACAGTTTGGATTTCACATCTTGAAGAGAAGTCAGAATCGTGTGCTCATTTTCTTCAACTTTGTCCAGAAATACAAAGGTAGCAGTTGAGACTTGACAAAGAAAATGGAATTGTGCAAGTGACTCACAAATGTCTCCTCTCAGATTTGCGAAGGCAACTGGTTGTGGAAATATGTCAAGATTCTCTCTGCCACAAGGAAGGAACCAGCAAACCTCTACCAATCCATTTGCAATTTTTCTTGCATTTTTTCCTCCTTTCATATCTCTGTGTATGAAGATATTGTGATGCTGCTGGCCAAGACTGAGAACATGATTCAAACACTGTGACTTTGATAAACTGCAGTTTTTCAGTCTCACAAAGGAAAAGAATGGTATAACACCTTGGACAATGTTGTCTTCAACAAACCCTCTTGATTCAGACAGATCATGTGGACACCACTCTTTGACAATGTCTCTCAGAGCCCACAGCACCAGAGTGCAATTACTGTTATTGCCACTGGGTGGCAACAGCAGTGGGAGAGAAAACTGGCACATCGACATCTTGAGGGCCATTTCCTGTTGCAAGAAGCCGTCAGCACAAAGGAAGAGTGCTACTATGAGGTCCAGATGGTTAATATTATCGTGTGCAGAGTCGTCTGCAGTGTGAGGGTCCAGGCTAAAGGGATCTTTGTTTTCATCATCCTCATCATCATTGTTTGAAAGTTGTCCACAGCTCCTGCAGTCAGCATTGATTTTAAACAGGTTTCTGAGGAAACACCAAGGTATTTCCTCCACTGACTGAACAGTTTCATCAGATAAGCTGTTTTTGTTGATCTCCAACAACGACTGAAGAGTGATTTTGTTGGGATAAAATTTCTTCAGTCCAAGTTTGGAGAGAAAGTTGATTAAGACTGTCAAAGAAAGAGAAGATCAATTTTAGAACATCATGTCGGTCCATTTCAAATTTATGTGGGTTTGTGTGTGTTTGTGATACACAGAGATACATGCTGTCACTATTCCTTTTTTTAATAACTCCCAATTAAAACATACACATTTTTGCATTTCTGTTTGTACGAATTAAATGAGATACGTGTTGATTAATAAACTCTTTTTTCAATTTTGATGTTAAGCCTTGTTCAGACCCAAAGCAATACACACAAAGTCAATTATTAGATGCGACTAAAACAATGACACAGAAAATTGCTTCAGGGGACAAACCCACAAAATGTTTGCATGATGCTGTCATGAAAGCCTATTGGCATCCACATTCACACCAACTTCATTAAGTTGACATGGCTGATGTCCGGACATTCATGAACAACAATAGAGAGGATAAAAATCAATATTTGTGGCCATTTGCAGACACCAGGGCTGTATGATAAAATATCTACTCATACCAAGACAGGACAAAACCGAGCTGCTGTGGACTTTTTCAGGCTACCTGGTAAGTTTTCGAAATAAGTCTCAGCACTGCACACCATTGCAGAGCTTGTTGTCTGGCTTACAGAGCTGACGAAGCATGAATTCAATGCATTATAATAATGTTATCTCAGCAGCTTTCTGATCCATTTATTGCAGTCAGATCACAGATTAGTCTTCATTTTGGGTTCATACTGATGTGGTTTGCAGTTTTTTTTATTCATGTTACTCGTGCGAGTAGACGCGATTAAAAAAGTAATAACCCCACAATCATACTCACAATGTAACACAACGCACATATTCTGCTGCTTTTGCTTGACAGAAGTGACTTACATGGACACTTTACTGTAAAGCAAGTACTGAAAGTGCTGCATTTTTCTCCAGGGCCATTGACAACTGCCTGACTGGTTGCTCATGTT
The DNA here is from genome assembly GCA_903131615.1 of Diplodus sargus. Taxonomy (NCBI): domain Eukaryota; kingdom Metazoa; phylum Chordata; class Actinopteri; order Spariformes; family Sparidae; genus Diplodus; species Diplodus sargus. The sequence goes on from CAEMYA010001288.1 coordinate 24,446, forward strand.
ATAGCAGCTGGTGAGTCTCCTAACTCTGTTAATAGCCTGTTACCTGAGACGCAGTGCTTTTTTCATGTCATGCTTTTGCATTTGAAGGTATTTCCTCCTGGCTTGTTTTTAGAGGAGATAAGGGTCTTTCATGTAAAGGGACCTTGTGGATGTTTTTAAACAACAAAAATCATATCTCCCTTAAGTATTATTCACTGTTGTGCATTATCTGTTGAAGGTATTTCCTTGCTTAAAAGACAGCTGCAAAGCTAAAAGCAAAGCTGCATGATGCCTACATCTTTTGTGCGACTCTATTTTTTACAGTAAAAAAAAGGTTTAAATGCATAAAAAGAAACCACAGATCTGCAATATATATCTCCCGCATATATACCTACTTTAACCTTGCAAAAACAGTTAGTTGTTGGCAATTTTTGAGCCCTTTAAAGCGTCAAAATATCATGTGTAGCGACTGTCCAGCCTTAATTGTTATTTTGAAAACGTATTTTAAAATTACCCTAAATCTGTTCAAATGTATTTCCTTTTCTATTTGGCATGATTTACAGTGTTTTGCAGTCCTGTACACATTTTCATCACAGTTCCATTATAACATACAAGCAAACTTTGTCCGATGATGTCAATTTTATAAAATATCATGTGGTGCGACCATCAAGAAATTACCACTTTCTGACTTTTATTCTGAAATCCAGTAAAAGAAAGGAAGTTGCATCATCCAACAGTTTGCCAAGCACCCTTGGAGACAGCAAGCAGGTTTGTTAATCTTTCTCAAATTTGATAAAAAAAATAACGCTTTTAACGGTTGGTGTATAGTTGCAGTGTTCAGATATCATGTGGTACAACCCGGTCTCACGGGAAATCGTGAAACTGCCATTTTTTTCATGCTACTCGGAATGAATTTCAAACTAATGGATTTCAATTGGAAGTTAATTTCGTGTGTACAAGCACGACAGCCAAATTAGAAAACTCTTTTATGATTATTTTTAATATCTGCTTCCTGCTTTTTTCCCTATACAATATAGCTAGAATGTCCGCATTTATTTTTCATATCTATTGCGAGGTAGCTTTTTTTCTTTAATCGTATCTAACTTGGTGTTTTTTCCGTTTTTTTAATGTTATGTCAAGCCTGTACATTTAAGAATCCAGTGATATTCGTCATCATATCGTCTCATATTTATGATCTAATGCTTTTATTCCTTTTATTTGCTGCAGGATTAAGCCATTTTATGATTAGAAAACTCTTTTGGTTATTTTATTTTGTAGGAAAAAGCAGGAAACATATATCTGTTTCCCGCTGTCGGAAGCAGATTCTGCCCTTCTCCCGGGAAGATGTGTGTCTACTGGGTGTTCACATTAACAATGGTTTCATTATTAAACGCAAGACTGTGAAAACAATATTCTAACTTAAAATAGCCATATCTTGTTACTTTTGTCCAGCTAGCTTACCGGTAAGTCAACTATGTGTAAGCTAATAGTTACTGTATTCCCGCCAAGCGTGGACCATCACCAAAGAGTATGTTATTATGTGATATGCAATAACATGATAAATAATGTCTCATTAGGCACCCTTAAAACCTGTGTTTTGATTTAGAATAAAACGTGACCTTTTGTATTCATTCAGAAGATGGGGAAATCATGGTTCAACCAGTTGCATATACTTTTTAAACCTTTCTGCAAATAAACTATCTATCTATCTATCTATCTATCTATCTATCTATCTATCTATCTATCTCTCAGATATCTGTGTAACTGTTTGTTAGTCTGCTTGTTTGTCTGTATTGGTTTTTTTTGTTTTGTTTTTTTGTTTTTTGTCTGTATCAGTCTGTATTGCAATGGACAACAGACATACCGTTGACCCCCAGAATCCCAAATACAAAGAGGGGAGGTGCATGGTTGTTGAACTGAAGCATAATCAGATTCTCGCTGACGCCAGGGTTAGTGTTTACATCATACTTTAGTTGACCATACTTTACATGTGGGTGACAAATTATATCCCTTACTGAATGTGTGTAGAAATGTGAGTGCAGAAGATTTTTTGGACTGTTTTATTAAACAATGCAGTTGAGTATTTAACATCCAAGCATGCTCTGTGGCATGTTTAGAAGTTATGAAAAAGTCCCAGATGATGCTGACTCTGTATCAGTAGTGAATAATATCTGCACTTAGAGCTATGGAGAAAACTTCAGTAAACAAATGAAGAAATTGAGGCCACAGGCAGACTGTTCATGACTGTAGTGCATTAGTAAAATATGTAATGCAAAACATTGGAAAGCAAGTTTTCCAATGTAACTGTCCTTAACTCCAGATGGCGATATTATGGTAAGGGTGGGATAGTGTATAAATCCCTCGATTCAGTAGATGTCGGGTTTGCTTTGATTTGTCATCCGTTTTTGCTTCTAGTACCTTTAACCACATCAGTTCGGCAAGACTTTTATCAACTTATAGGAAGCAGCTCAGATCAGGAAACGGACATGCAGACTTTTCATGTTTCATGTGATTAAATGGTGTTATTTGTATTGTTATTATTGTAATTTTATTATTATCAGGTGTAAATCTATGTTTTGTAATGAAAGTATTGTTTATTGACCTAGATTTATTACATAATATCTTCATGTCATTTGGTGCGACCACTCATCATGTGGTGCGACCAATAAAAGTAATGACTGCATTGACTTCAAAATATAATATTTAGTGTCCGTGGCTGAAATATTAATCACTGATACAGTATACTTAAGTGACTGGTAGTTTTTATATTTTTTAAATCTGTGGAACATAATTTAGAGGAAATATAGGTGTGTCACACAATTAAGAACAGGACTGTAACATTATAGAACAAAAGTATGAAATCATTATTGACAAAAAATGAAAAGAAATTCAAATATTTTGTTTTAAAAAACTTATTTTGAGATAAATTACGGTCGCACCACATGACATTTTGCCACAGCCAATTCAAATAAATGAAAAACCACTAAAAACCACATTTACATTCCTAATGTTTGAACAATTGCAATAGATATGCTAAGTTTTTGTATTTTGAATTTGGCCTGTTGAAAATCCTTATATGTCATTGACCTGTGTGCAGTCTTCCTCTTCCTTGCTCTTTGTGGTGCATTACTAAGCTTTGTGGAGCACCAGCGCCACCAACTGTGGATCAGTGGAGTTAAGGAAAGATCTGGTGCTGAAGTGTGCAACACATGTGAGCATATGCATGCACAGCTCAAACAAATTGCAGTCCCAGACGAAAAAAAACATTTCTCCATCATAGTGCTGCTTGTGGTCAAAAACTCGACAGGGTGCCTTTTAGTGTTGTGGTGTTTGACCTCCTCAAATCACGTGGAAGAGTTTGGTGACTGTTTCTTTACTGGATAGATAATTAATCCATGTTTATGTTGAATTATATCTGGGTGTGAATCCAGGTGGGAAAGTCAAATATTCTCCTCAAGTGCCATTTTTTGTTAATAGATAACTTAGATAATTTTTAGACAGAGAATGAAATTCTGTTGCTTATAAACGTCATGTGTATGTGCATGTACAGGAGCAAAAAGTAGGTGTCAATGTACCTGCAGGCTGTTGTCCGTCTGTGTTCATTGCAGACATGGTCTGACTTTTCCTTTGACTCCCCTGTACTTGAAAACCTAAAGGCAAAAACAAATGTCATGTCTTTAGATTGTCTATTATTTTCACAGAATGAAAACACTCACTCTTATTAACTCATTGCAGATCAGTCGCAGTAATCAAATCCTATCAATTAGAATATTGTTCTAAAGTAGCCTTAGTCTGTCACTAATTAGATGCAGTTTTACAATTTCAGTATAAAGAATCTGACAAACTCCTTGTAAGAAGTTAAGATATGATACAAGTATATGACTTAGAGTATAATATATGAGTGTATGCCTTCGTAAATAAAGCAGCACAGGGCTTTGGTAATTGCCTTAAAGTAGTAGTAGTTTGGAGTCAGGGTGTTTCAGAAATAGTATCGGTCACTGATAAGCTTACCTGAATTTTAATTTTTGAAAAATTATTTCTTCACAAACTGGAGATAATTCTAACTGAAGGTCAGGAGCTGAACCTCCAATAATCCTTTTCCTATCATCCATCTATAAACACCTTCTTGTCCTACACACCTGCTGTTTCTCTTTCTCCATCCCCCTCTCTTTATCTCTCTATATCTGTCTCTCTTTCTCTTTCTCTCTGTCCTCTGTTATCTCTAGTAAAGACTCT
>CAEMYA010001288.1:29394-45774 GCA_903131615.1 Diplodus sargus
ACTCCAGATGCAACAAAAAACTAACTTAACTTTTACTTGAATGCCTTAAATCACTTTGTTCACATTTTCTGTGTCTTGTTTTGCAGGAGGGAACCAGACTCCAGGGGCCAGATTCAAATAAATGTCATGAGCATCCTTTTAGTCATTTCCTAAAGCTGCATGTATGCCATATTCTGTTGCAAATCATTACAGCTGTCATTACACGTGCTATTAAAAACATCAGTAGCACCTATTTATCACATTTACCCTGAAACCATCATTGTATATTGTCCAATATCCTAATAGTTATTACTAAACAGCCGAAGGAAGACAATAATAAGATAATATTATTTGTATAGGGATATTGTCAGTCTGTTAATTTAAGAAATTATACAATAAACAGACTGTACAGAGCTCTGAGTAGCCTGCATAGCAACACAAGCTTTGAAATTGGCAAAAAACAGAAACATATTATGATTTTTTAAATAAAGTTTCATCTTTCACCTTATTATAATGAATACAGTATTTCACGTGTGGATATCTCCAGAAAAGATTGACTTTATGATTGAATTTCGTCCGTCTCTATTTATTAACTACTTAATCATTGCTGTCTTTGTGATTTTAATGGCCTGGATCATTGTCAAACTCCTGTCATGACAAATTAAGAAATACTTTTAAGATTGATTGAGGTATAAATTGTCTGTGTGGGAATGTACCTGCAAGCTCTTGTCCGTCTGTGCTCAATGTAGACTTGGTCAGACTTTTCCCTCAGCTACATCATGCTTTCAAACCTAGAGGAAAAAAATTGAGAAAGAAATATATGATATGTATAACAAATATAAAAATTTCTAAAGTTAAATGCAACCAAAAATGTCATTCTAATCAAAACAAATCAGATCAATCAAGACATTCCACAAAAAAGTGTCTTTACTCTGTCACTGATAAGATAAAGTTATATGCGTTTTCTGCTAAGTCATTGCAATATATTTGGTTGGAAATTCAGATCAATAACATGGTTTCAGAATATATATATTCACTCAAACGTACCTGACAACAGGCTGCAGGAGACTCTGGGGCTTTCTGTGTCCGCAGTGGCTTTTATACTGCACATAGAAACGAAAGAATTTGATTCTGGACTTGGAAAAGGAAAGTGTTTGATACAATGTGTGTCAGGAGGTACCGGGTCAACACCTGGATCAGTGCCAGCAACATTTCTAACAGAAAGTCTGTTTCTCAGAAATCATTGATGCATTTCTCTTTTACTTTCTGTTAAGCTGAGTTTATCATTTAGCTAAATATGTTTTTTTTTCTACATCCTCTTCAAAAGCATTGTCATCACACTGTAACTTAGTGAACACCAAACTAGATTTAAGCATATTTAACATTTCATATAAATGTCATAGGTGGTATATATAGGCTGTGAGATGCCAGCAAGACATTTCCAGGACATTGTAATACAAACAGAACATTGTGGTCAAAGTAAGTGAGATATATAAAGTACATGACATTACCCCATCCATGAACATTTCTACATGAGTCATGACAGATTGATTTTCATCAGCAATGTTGGTTGTTTGACTGCAACTCCAATGATCCCCCACTACTTCACAACACCATCAAACTATGTCTTAGAAGAAGTTACACAATCATGTTCACTCTATTGTCAAAATACTCTATGTAAATTGAATTTTTTTCCAAAAATATCTTTGCTGTTTTTTGATTAAATCAACATTTCATTCTGTGTCATGATTGGGATTTTGGGTCAAACATTTTCTTTTGCATTCAGCCCATTTCTAAAATTAGTCGGGTTTGACCAGTCAGGGACTAACTCTGCAGTACAATGTACAATGTCTGTTTGGCATCAGGTGTCTGACCAGGGAGAATATTAATAACCTGAAAAAATGCATGTGGTTGAGGTATAAATTGTCTGTGTGGGAATGTACCCGCAAGCTCTTGTCCGTCTGTGCTCACTGTAGACTCGGTCGGACTTTTCACTCAGCTACATCCTGCTTTCAAACCTAGAGGGGAAAAGAAATGTGTGTCAGGCGGTACCGGGTCAACACCTGGATCAGTGCCAGTGTCATTTCTCACAGAAAGTGTGTTTCCCAGAAATCATTGATGCATTTCTCTTTTACTTTCTGTTAAGCTGAGTTTATCATTTAGCTAAATATGTTTTTTTTTCTACATCCTCTTCAAAAGCATTTTCATCACACTGTAACTTAGTGAACACCAAACTAGATTAAGGCATATTTAAAATTTCATATGAATGTCATAGGTGGTATATATAGGCTGTGAGGTGCCAGCAAGACATTTCCAGGACATGCAAGCAGTTTTTTTTTTTGGCCTTTTTTATGGCTTCACCCATACAACTGAACAGGTAGACTTCCAGTGACCCCCAAAACAACATCAGCAACAGGCCAACAGCACCTTAGTAAGCTCGTAGTGTGATTAGGCAACAAAAGTACTGGGTTGGGCTCAGGGAAACATTGTGGTTAAATTAAGTGAGGTATATAATGGACATGACATTACCTCATCCATGAACATTTCTACATGAGTCATGGCAGATTGATTTTCATAAGCAATGTTGGTTGTTTGACTGCAACTCCCATGATCCCCCACTACTTCACAACACCATCAAACTATGTCTTAGAAGAAGTTACACAATCATGTTCACTCTATTGTCACAAGATTCTGTATAAGTTGAATTTTTTTCCTAAAATTTATATTTAATATTTGATTAAATCACATTTCATACTGTGTCATGATTGTGATTTTGGGTCAAACATTTTCTTTTGAAAATTAATGAAATTTTTTAAATTAATCGTCTGTGACCTGTCAGGGACTAACTTCTGGTGTGTACAGTATCTGTTTGGCATCAGGTGTCTGACCAGTGAGAATATCAACAAACCGACTGCCTCAAATATTAACGAGACCACACACACACACACACACACACACACACACACACACACACACACACACACACTGAGAAACTTACCTTTTGCTTTCCAGCAGCAGAAGTAGCTGGACTTGACTTTGTTGCAGTTCTTCAGTGGAACCACTGGATGGCAGCGTCTCACATACAATATGTGTATGAATGAGATGATCTGTACTTTCCTCTCAGTTTCTGCAGTGACTGTAATTTTTCATATTCAATCTCAAACTGAGAGATTAAACAACATCACCATGTGTGAAATGTATATTTTCACATGGTTATTTTGGTGGTTATAAATCAGAGCCAGATCACCTTCAGTCACATGAAACACTGAACTAAATTATTAGGACAGCATGAGGCTGAAATCTCCCTCAGGCCACCTGCTTGTTTGGCACAAATCATTGAGGTATTTGTGGTTATAGAATGAATATTCTCCTAGTGAATGGACAAACATGTCCACCTGATAAACACAGTTACAAAGAGCTGAATGGGTGTGAAAGTTTGAACTGTGCTGAATTGATCTTGTGTGAGACTTTCTAGTGTCTGTTTAGAAAAACCTTTAAAATGTTCCCTCTCAGAACGAGGCAGGTGTTCCCAATGAAAACACAGCCGATTTTCTTCAACATGGCAGCCGTTGACATCCAAACTCTCCTTTTCCATCATGAAGCTCTGATACTTTTAAGTATTTGTTACAGCCTATATATACTCAGCATCTTCTGTACTCAGCATCATTTAACCCAAATGTCAACAAGTTTCCTGAAACTACAGCTCACTTTCTCCAAACTCTAAACTAACGTTTCATCAAAACTCAAAACAACAGATCTCTTTCAAAATGAAACACTGCACTCAAAACCATCTTCTCTCTTGTCTAAACTGATTCTTTCCACCACATCAACACACAGACAGATATCATATAAATATCCTTTACAAAGCATCAATTTTAACACTGATGTAATACATTTGAAATGCTGCCATCACTATAATGTTTGTGTTTTCAGTTTATATACAAATGTTTAAAAATGATGCTTTTAATAATTTCTATGGTCATACAGTATAAGAAATATTAATATATCACATGCAGTAATGTGATTGTGCAGTCACTGATTTCTTGTGCTCTCTAGTGGCAGGAGACTGAATTGCACACAGTTGTATCACTACTTCTTTCTTGTGTTCACTGTTTGCTTTTCAAACACTTCTGTGGTGTCCACACTAACTGGAGACTTATTTAATGTACTTTTTCAGTTATCTGAGCACCACATATAACATCCGTTCACCTCCATTGTATTTTAGAGAGAGTCAGTATTCTTGCATAAAATAATACCCCCTCTCTATAATATACTTCTCTGTGAATAATATATTGTGTCCTAATTGTAAACAGTGTTTTGAGATGGTTGTGTTCGTCATAAATCAATGCCCAATAGAAATTAAGGAATGACTGGAAAATAAATACAGATGTTAGTTACAGCTTGAAATACAAAAAACTAAAGAATAAATGTGTAGAAAATTATTCCGAAACATTAAATTTGAATTCAGCAGAAGAGACTTTAAACATTATTTGTCTTTGTATTATGTTTATTTCAAAACTTTGTCACAACATCTTTGAATACATACCATGATAATCACCCTCTAGTGTTCACATGACTGAACTGTTTATTAGAAAAAATGAAAAAATAAACATTTCTAACGAATCAAATACAGAAAATGTTAACAACTATGAGACAGCTACCAACTTTTTAACATCCTCTCTGATTGTTTTATTCATTATCAGTCTTGAAAAATCAAAGACAGAAGTTCAGCATGATCAGCTGATAAAAGGATTCCACTGTATCACCTGCTGTCTGCTTGTTTAGACCGTATTAAAACATGAACAACAAAGTCAGTCACATCAACATTTATTATCTACTGACCTTTATCAAACACATATCAAGAGATACGAATGTTTTCCATCTAACTAGTAGAAATAAAAGTAAAGATATTAAAGAATAGGAGTAATATGTTCAAAAACATCTGTACTCATCATCATAATCATCATGATTATTTTAAGCCATAATGGAGAGAAAACGTGTTGTAACAACAAAACATTTTAGAAACAATAACATATTAAAGTCAGAGAAAACAAACTATTTCCAGCTTTTAACTTCTTTGTTACTTGTTCAACACATCATCATCATCATCATCATTATCATCCGTCTAAAATACTGAGAATCATCAGTTAATCATTTACATCAAGGATGCCACAGTATTTGCATATGAAACAAAAATCATCAAAAAAGGCATCAACATGGATAAATCTCAACTAGTGCTGATGTGTTTAGTCTCTGTTCATCTTTTCAGGTTTTGTTTTAAAAAAAATGTAGAAGAATAAAACAAAGGTAAAAAATGACAAATATAACAAAAGCTAATCTCATCACATGGTTCTTTGTTTTACATCATCCTTGTTTTCGTGAACACTTGTCATTATATTCGTTTAAAAAACATTTAAAAATGATAAAATAAGAAAAAAAGGCATGTATTTAAAAGTAAAAACAATAAAGTCAGTGCCAAAAGTAATACAAGTCTGCCCTTCTTCTTCACTGACTGGTGTCGATTATACATTTTTCTTTCTTTCTTTACAAGTAAACATTAGAAATCTGACTGACATTAAAAGTCTCTGAATGAACCATGCTGACATATCCATGACAAAACATCTCTTTTCCACATGGTCTTTGTCGTAAATCATCATCATCATCATCATCATCATCATGCACACCAGTTATTTATGCAGTAATATAAAATATAAACAATGGGAAAAAAAAGAGAAAACTAAAATGCTTTTTGAAAAGCAGCATCATAATTGTGCTCACCAGTTTAAATGTTGGCACTTCCCGAAGAAAAAACAACTAAAAATAGAAAATAAATTTAAAATCATCTTCGTAAAACATCAGTATTTTCTTTTTCATGATCATGGTCAAAATCAAAATCGTTGGAATCTCCCAAAGAACTTTTACAAACAGAAAGATAAAATCATTTTTGTAGAACATGAGTTTATCCTTTTTTTCACAATTATTGTCAACATAATTATTGTCCACATCAGACCTCATGCGTGAGGACCTATGTGAAATTGTTCAGTGTAAACAGAATAATTGTAATTTTCACATAAAACGAAAACAATACAAATGTAAATAAAAAATAATCAGAATTATATTAAATCAGTGACCAAGTTCTCAAATTCTGCAACTTGCACAAAACAAAGCATAAAATCTTGGTTCCAGAATATTTCAATCTTTTTTCATTACTCTGAATCAGGCTGAACATGTATAATTTCCGAAGTATAATGGTTCAGCAGAGTTGATTCTTTTTAATCATTATTATTGATCGGTCTTTAATTTGACTGCTTGTTCTGCTGAATGCCTAAACATATTCAACCTTTATATCCTTTTGCTCTTCTCCAAAGTACATTTATATATTTGCATGGTTAAATGCTATATGAAGGTCTTAGTCTGCCTTCCATGCTGTTCACTTTATGTTGAAAGCATCTTTTAATCCTTTCAGAGCTTGTTGCTTTGTGATGCTCCTCCAGGCCTCTGGAACATCTGCTGGCTTGGCTTTGTACTCTTGAGCAAATCTGTCATTGTATTTAACCAGGACGTACTTCCAGTAGTCAGATGCCTCTATGGAGGAGTCAGGAGGAATGTGCCAGTCTGGATAGTACGTGGTGTACTCCTTGTAAGGATACCACTCCAAGATAGTGTCTTTGTTTCTGAATTGATGTTCACTGTGCACATCCGTTGTACACAGTGTTGGAACCAGTTTCCCAGTGTCGTCATCAATGCAATAACCAAGACCTTGTGGCCGATGAACAGCTGCATGATGTTTCTTGTGTTCTTTGCCTCCAGCCTCACATGGAACTTTACAAAACGGACATTGTAGTCCACAGCCAAACACCCGCTTGAAAAGCTCATCTTGTGGTTTGATTGGAAGTTTGTTCAGAGTCTCAGTGATGTCTTCAGAGTTTGAGAATTCCTCCTGCAGCTGTTCATTCAGTTCACTCAATGATTTAACAAGGCTCTTTGTAAATGGGTGGCATGTGCTCTGGATTTGAAACATGATGGTTTTTTCAGCCTCCTCTGAAATTGAGATGTCTTTGATCAGATATTTGCGCATGTTTTTGATGAGCACTGTGATGCTTTCCTGGTCATCTGGCAGCTGAACACCATCTTCTCCTTTTGAGGCCTTTTCTGTTGCTTCTGTTATTTTCTGAACTATGACCTGCAGAGTCTTGTTCTTCAGTTTACACAAAGTTTTTTCCTCTGACATTTTTTGCAGGATGTGCTGAAATATCCAGTCCTTGACATATATTTCATATTTAGAGATGTACTTGGCAAAACTTTCAAAGTCCTCCTTTAGCAGCAAGTCTTTCTGAATGTTGTACTGGAAAAAGGAGCGGGAACTGTACTCTGAATGGTAACTTGTCAAAATTTCATCCACGATGTCTTTTCCCAGAGATCTACTGATGTACTGTTCAGCAGCTGGTCTGATACAAAGTTGTACAAAATCACTTGCTTTGCGTTGGCAGTCATCATTTTTATTGTATAGATCGAAAAAATCTGCCAAGTATTGAGGCTTGAACTTCTCCAGCTGAATTTTGGGATCCATTTTTGCCAAGAATTTTCTGTGCATGTAAAGGAACTCCCTTGAGGCAAAGCCACAAATGTGAAGTGTTAGGTCAAACACAAACTTGAGCTCGAGATTCTTCTGTTGCTGAAGGGATTCATCTATTTTCTTCAGAAGCTCATTTGTAAAGCAGTCATTATAATCTAGATCAGTTTTTGCAGTATCTCTTACAAACCGTGTGCAAGATTGAATGACACTGTCTGCCAAGCTCTGCAATTGTATTTTTTTATCTATTTTCCAGATATGATTGCTAAAAAATCTTAGGAAAATATTTTCATTTAGATGTTCAGTTTTGACCTCAAATGTCCCCTCCCCAATTTCATTTAGGTCATTAATTTTCTGCCATTCCTCTTTCAATTTGCGATTCTTAAACTTTTCTCTTAACTGTTGAAGGATACTTGCAGATATATCTTGTTCTTTCAAGCCAGACACATTTGCTGTGACTTCAGTCCACATCTTTTCAAACTCATGTTTCAGTTCCTCATCAGACAGTGTGTGGTGTTTGCAGTCAGTCAAGAGTTTCACTACTTGTTTTTGAATCACTTCTCTGTGTTTTCTTTGAATGTCCTGAGCCTCTTTTGAACTTTTCCATTGCTCAAGTGCACAATCCAACTTATTGTTCAATGAATGTCGGATTTCCTTTGCAAGACTAGTCACACTGTTGAAAAACTCTGTTTTGTATTTCTCTATGAGATGCACATGTCTGTCTTTCCTCTTGTAGTATTCCTTAAGTTTCTGTTCCATTGTTGTTTGGCTAACTTTTATTTCCTTTGACAGGTTTGATTTTTTTGTTTCAACCAATGTGTTCACACAGTGGAGTTCAGTTTTGTTTTCGGTATTGAATATTTCCAACTCTGCTTCTTTTTGCCAGGAGTCAATCTCTTTCCTGAACTCCCATTCCCACTGATTGAACTCTTTGCAGAGGTTGTCGTAGGCTTGAGCAACAAGAGTGTTTCTGAAACTGAAGATGAAGTGCTCGTATTTGACTGCTTTCCAGAGACTTTTCATCCACTCTAGAAACTCTGGGATCTGTGAGAGTTCATCACTTTTGTCACTTTTCACTGTCTTCAAAAGATTTTTCTTTAAATCTGCTACAGCTTCACTGTAACCGGTGTTCACTGGTGCCATTGGTGGGGTTCCATTCCAGAGTCCTGGGATGTTCCAGTTGTTTTTCTGTATGTCATAATCCAGAACATCTGTGAATGCTTTTATAGACGGCTTCTTCTCCATTTCAGCTGCAATTTGTGTCATTCCATTGAGTTGGTCCAATAGATTTTTTCTTTCGGGTGTCATCTTTGCATGAGCTGAAACTCCAGCAACATTCTGGTGCACAAAATGACAAACTGGCTTTTTACCAATTTCCTTCATCCTCAAGAATGCATGAGTTGCAATTTGCAGAACATCTTTCATTTCTGTTGAGTTCTCCATTGCAACATTGATGATGGTAATGTCACTCATGCCAATGACAAAGGTTGCCAGCTGGTTGTCATGCTCGTAACTGTCCTCTAGTTGAGCCAACTGAGGAGACTTGAGACCTTCCGTGTCAATGAGGACTATGAAGTCACAGTTCAGCTTCTCTTGCATCTCCTCACCCACTCTGAGGAAGAGCATGTAGGCTCCTCTTGTGCATCTTCCACTGCTGACAGGAAACTGTACTCCTAACATGGTGTTGAGGAGTGTTGACTTCCCAGAGCTTTGAACACCCAACACAGTCAGTACCAACAGTCTGCTCTTCTCTCCAACCTTCCTGTGAAGCTCCATGAGCACATCTGTCAGCCATCTCTCTGGGATGTTGGAAGCATCTCCATCCAAGAGCTCTAAAGGATGTCCATCCAAGAGCATTTCAGCAGCCAAACCAGGGAGATCAGACACTTTATCAGCAGGGTCTTCTGACTGTGAGGAGAACTCATAGATCAGTCCCATCTCTCTCATGTAATGCTCTATTCCTAAAGAGCTGTCCAGCAAAGCCCGATCCAACTCTGCAATCTCTTTCACATTTTTCTCCTTTTGTTTGCCGTGCTCTGCTAACTTGTGACGCAGTAAAGATGGACGAACAGCAGACTGCAAATGTGCATTCAGCTTAATTTTCATCCACTTCAGGAAAAAATCTCTTTTCTCTTTGTCACTTTCTGATAAGTGTTTGATGAAACTCTTCATTGCACCTGATAGTTTGTATTTGCAAAGCTCCTTCTTAATCTGTTGTTTTTCTTCTTGTAGCTGAGATTTATATTCTTCCAATCTTTGATCACCAGCTTTTTTAAACCTACATTCCTCTCTCTCTAGCTGTGATAACCTTTTCCAGTTTTCTCCTTGCAAAGAAAGCTTTTGTTTCTTGTAGTCTGGTATACTTCGCACCCCAATGCCATCAATGATCTCCTTAGCTGCTTTCTTTTGTTTGTCACTAGTCACTTCATCCACAGACAGACCAAGTTCAACAGCTTTGTTCAGCATATTTTCAATGCTTATATTGGCTGTTCCAACAGTCATTGATTTTTTGATGGCTGTGCAAAGTTTCTCTGAAAACTCAGAAACATTTATCTTTGAGTCTTTGATTTTCACATTGTTGTTTGGTAAACCTAACTCTTCCTTTGTTTCCTTGACAGACATCATGTCCTCTGTAGCATTCTCTGCCTTGCGGTTAACAACCAAGAACAGTTTGGATTTCACGTCTTGAAGAGAAGTCAGAATCTTGTGCTCATTTTCTTCAACTTTGTCCAGAAATACAAAGGTAGCAGTTGACACTTGACAAAGAAAATGGAATTGTGCAAGTGACTCACAAATGTCTCCTCTCAGATTGGCGAAAGCAACTGGATGTGAAAATATGTCAAGATTCTCTCTGCCACAGGGAAGGTACCAGCAAACTTCTACCAGTCCATTCGCAATTTTTCTTGCATTTTTTCCTCCTTTCATATCTCTGTGTATGAAGATATTGTGATGCTGCTGGCCAAGACTGAGAACATGATTCAATATCTGTGACTTGGATAAACTGCAGTTTTTCAGCCTCACAAAGGAAAAGAATGGTAAATCTGCTTGGACAATGTTGTCTTCAACAAACCCTCGTGATTGAGACAAATCATGTGGACACCACTCTTTGACGATGTCTCTCAGAGTCCACAGCATCAGAGTGCAATTACTGTCATTGCCACTGGGTGGCAACAGCAGTGGGAGAGAAAACTGACACATTGACATCTTGAGGGCCATTTCCTGTTGCAAGAAGCTGTCAGCACAAAGGAAGAGTGCTACTATGAGGTCCAGAGGGTTAACATTATCATCTGCAGAGTCATCTGCAGTGTAAAGGTCCAGGCTAAAGGGATCTTTGTTTTCATCATCCTCATCATCATTGTTTGAAAGTTGTCCACTGCTCCTGCAGCTAGCATTGATTTTAAACAGTTTTCTGAGGAAACACCAAGGTATTTCCTCCACTGACTGAACAGTTTCATCAGATAAGCTGTTTTTGTTGATCTCCAGCAGCGACTGAAGAGTGATTTTGTTGGGATAGAATTTCTTCAGTCCAAGTTTTGAGAGAAAGTTGAATCCGACTGTCAAAAAAAGAGAAGATCAATTTTAGAACATCATGTCGGTCCATTTCAAATTTATGTGGGTTTGTGTGTGTTTATGATACACAGAGATACATGCTGTCACTATTCCTTTATTAATAGCTCCTAATTAAAACGTGCATTTTTGCATTTCTGTTCGTGTACAAATTAAACAAGATATTCATTGATTACTGAACATACAGAATGTTTGATGTTATGCCATGTTCAGACCCAAAGCAATACACGCAAAGTCAATTAATAGACGAAATTGAATTGATGACACAAAAACATTGCATCAAGGGACAAAATATTGCAAACCTGTGAAATTTTTGCACGTTGCTGTGTCATGAAAGCCTATCAGCATCTATATTCACACCGCTGTTGTTAAGTTGACATGTCTGGACATTCATGAATAACAATAGAGGAGAAGATGATAATCAATATTTGTGGCCATTTGCAGACACCAGGGCTGTACAATAACATATCTACTCATAATGGGACAAAACAGAGTTGCCTTGGACGTAAGTGAGTGAGAATTTCAGGCTACCTGTTAAGTTTTGGAAATATGTCTCAGCACTGCACAGCATAGCATGTTTGCTTGTTGTCTGGCTGACAGACCTGACGAAGAATGAATTCAGGCTTTTTACAAGACGGCATTATGATGATGTTATCTCAGCAGCCTTCTGATCCATTTATTGCAGTCAGAGTGTCTCTAAATCATACTCACAGTGTAACAAAACGCACATATTCTGCTGCTTTTTCTTGACAAATGTTACTTACATGGACACTTTACTGTAAAGCAAGTACTAAAAGTGTTGTATTTTTCTCAAGGGCCAACTTAATTTGTATAAACATTTTAAAGCCATGTATTGTTTTACATCCAGTTTGTGTGTGCAGTCTTCCAACTTGCTCTTTGTGGTGCATTACCAAGCTTTGTGGAGCATGTCAAAATAGTTGAGATCCATTTACTCCTGTCTAATATAAATAATAGTATGTACACACACACAGAGACAGTGTCAGAAAAGTTGAGATACATAAACTCTTGCCAGACACAAATACAAGAAAGGGACATTATACATAGTCTTGAAATGATTCTGCAATAAATCAAAACGTTGCCTGCTGTATTCATTGGAAAGTGTTAAACCATTGCATTAAAGATGTGTTGAAATTGGAAGTGAAGAGGAAATGGCGACACGGTGTGTCTGTGAAAAAGAGGTAGTGTTACATTCAAGGCTCTGTGAGTCAATCTGTCTCTGATGATCATTCTTGAATAAATATTAACTTTGCAAAGTTAAAGGAAGTGTAAGGTGTAACCATGATGTATTCAAGTTTAGAGATCTAATGAAAATTGGTAATGAAACAGTGTTGAGCTGAGGTCGTGAGACAGTGTTAAAGAACTGATCAGGGCCCATATTCACAAAGCCTTTTATCTTAACGTTAGGAGTACTCCTAAATCGGACTAAAAGTTTTTATGTGGGAGTTGTTTCTTAAAAGTAATTCACAAAGCCGCTGAGACCTACTTTTAGTTATGAAAACAGTGAACTCCTAAAGTAGAAGTGACTCTCTGTTGCTGTGGATGACTTCATTTTATAAGGACGCACTTAGAAGCGGTGACAACGGTGATTGGTTGTTGAGTGACAGGGCAGCCCATTGAAAAGTCATTCAGGCTACGCAATGCATGAAGTGAAAATAAGGAAGTTGGCTACAAGCCCATAACAAAGCCGAAGACGATTGACATTTCGCACAGGACTAGTATAACCTGGGGACCTCCAGTAATTTGTAATAACTGTGGAGGTCGTCTGTGATCTTAATCCTGAGCGAATCTGCCATGTTTATAATTTGTAACGTAAAAATTCCACCGCAAATTACCTACCCTATTTCACCAAACACAGAGGCCATTTGATAATATTAGTCCCGTGTGAATCTGCATCTCTTTGATTTGGGGTCGTTTTTTGTTCTTTTTGCCTTTTTCCCGGTGGAGAATTATGGAGGCTGCATTGGGAATTATAAATGAAAGTTTTAACAGCATTTTGGGTGCAAATTCAGGAGGCTCATCAGAAGAGCGAAATCTCGAAAGATGATTAGATGGATTACATGCATGGCAGCATGCGGTAAGGAACACTTACCATCTTTCAACAGGCTCACCAGTTATTGTATTAAAATTATCCATATCTAACCATCGTGCTGCTCCAGCAAGGGCTCCGGTGAGATCGACCCGGAGGACAATGTAAGTAAATTAAAGTTAAAACACAGACTTTGCTTATCCTGAGTGAATGTGCCGCACGAAACACAGACGTGGTGGTATAAGTTCTAAATCACTTGAGGTCTCCAGGTAATACTAATCCCGTGCGAAGAGCTGCATTTCCAATGTAGCCAAATAACGGAGTGTTGCCAAACATTTTAACTCCGGCGTTACTGGATTGTTTCAGTTGCTTGGGAACGTTAAGTGTCCCTCACCAACTCAACCACAACTTCAGTCCCTTCACGGTCCATCCGTTATCGTTTGAATAATTCCCTGTCATTTAGTGTCTCCAAAACATTCGGCTGTGACCAGGTCTTAGCGAGTTAGGAGTCCTCTGGACTACTTCTAAGGTCTCCCAGACTTATGTGCTACTTTTAGGCTTAAAATGCTTTGTGAATAACTCTTATTTAAAAAAATTAGGAGTCCTAAAGTTACGACTGACATTTCCATTATCTGTAGGAATTGTTCCTAAATTCGTCTGTTAGGAGCTACTTTTAGCCTTAAGATTCTTTGTGAATATGGGCCCAGGTCAACATGAGGCCAAAGGGAAGTGTCAAAATCTGATTACGCTTTGGGCACGGGAACAGACCGTGACCGAAGCTTGTGAGATCATTATGAAATCATCAGCCGTCAAGAGACTATTAGTCGTTGAACGGAGAGATGGTGGGAAAATGTCCTAAGGACACAAAACCAAGCCAGTGTCCGAAGCAAGAGAGTATATAACCTGAGGAGCACGGCCTCAAGTTGGTTCTTCCACTCGCTCAAGCCTTGAAGGAATTTTGCCAACATGCTATGGATTACAGTTTGGATATTGGAGTACTTTTGTTTACGCTGCTGGCGTGAAGTTTGGACTTTGAGGAAGTTACGAGACCTCGGCCAGGATTGTGATTTGCTTCAAGGACTTTGACTTTCAGCAGGAAGGGAAAGGCAAGCCATGGAAAGACCCGACCCTCTCCATCTCAGCTGAATTTAAGTATTCTGACCAGGCCTCAGCTCTTTAAGATTAATTTGTTATTTAAGGTATTGTGATGTATCGATGAGTATTTTTGATAATGATTGATTGTAATTGAAATAAGTATTGCACTGTATGCTTCGCCCTTGCTAAAATCTATGCAATAAAACCTACATAATGTAGTTAAAGTTGTGGACATTGATTTTATGTCTGTTACGACCAGGGCCTCAGGGGAAACCCTGGCGCAACATGAAAATGAGGCTCCCCTCTTCTCATCCTCCAAACACCACCAGCAGCGAGCGTTTTTAACATAGTTTATTTAAAACAAAGACATTGCTTGTACACAATCATGCGTTGCTGGCAGTCTGGGACGGCACAGGAGAGCCCGCAGGAACTGGGAGGAGCCGGTCTTTAAACTTATGGCTCCAGGAAAGCAACCAATCAGCTCCCAGGGACAACCTACAATCACAGACACCTGCAACCAATCACACACTCACACACACAGGTGAAAGAGGAATATTTAAAACAAACATTTATGACCACTAGGGTCGTAACACCTCCCCTCTTAAGTTCCGAGAATTGGGTGTTGAGCAATTGCAAGTCTGTTTCCCCTTAAAACCAATATACATAAAAACAGGACCCGAAACCTGGTTAGTGGGTGCCACTCCCACAAACAAAAATGGCCACCACCATGAGGAGAGAACACAAAACATACACACCAACTGTGGTAACAGACACACCAAAAACAGCAACAGGTGACCAACACAGCCATGGAGTGCAACAGCCGCTGCACAAAAGGTGTCACTGTGTAGCCACTACTACACACAAATGTTGCCAGCTTACACCTAAGCTGCAACCACAAGTGACCCAACAAAAGTGACTGCCTCCACCACACCCAAAATGGACACCTCATGATCTCAAAACCACACGTTACTATTTAATGGAGTGCAACAGAAAGAGACAAAGTGACGGGACAAACTGGGAAGCCATACCCACCACTCAAGATCCACTGATCTAGCGAGTAATGCCATCCCAATCACACTAATTAATACAGAAAACAGTAACACCTACGTGACCAAACCAAAAGTGGACTGCAACAACCACACACACAAAAGGCATCATGTAGTCACCACTACACAAATGTTGCAAGCTTACTCTTAAGCTGCAACCACAAGTGACCCTACAAAAGTGGAGTCCAGTTCCACAACCAAAAGGTCACAAAAAGTTACTGCACACAAGTATTAATCAGGGTCACACATCACAACGTGACCAACACAAAATTAGCCATTTCACAAAACTATGTTGCTGTGCAAAGTATAAACAAAGGGAAACAAACTGCAGAGACACCCCAACTACCTGCCTACAAAAGGTGGCTAACTCACCTAATTAGTCTTCAGTGGCTTGCCGAGCTCGAGGCGGCTTTAAACGCTGAACTCAGTGCATAACCGAAGACCAGGAATCTAGTCAACTGTCAAGCACTGAAGCGTACCCCCACCCAGGATTACCACCAAAAATAAGAAAGGCAAAATAACAAACATGGCAAATCCTTGAAAATGCCCGGCAGCTTTCTGGTTAGGGCGCTCAGACATACACAAAACATGCAGCAACAACTTAACAAAAGAGATGACCACTACACTTAACTGAAGGCCACTTACACAAACAAACTAAACCAAACTACAACGACCTCACCTCATGGACATTCAGATCCCGGACGAGCCCCCAATTGTTACGACCAGGGCCTCGGGGGAAACCCTGGCGCAACATGAAAATGAGACTCCCCTCTTCCCATCCTCCAAACACCACCAGCAGCGAGCGTTTTCAACATAGTTTATTTAAAACAAAGACATTGCTTGTACACAATCATGCGTTGCTGGCAGTCTGGGACGGCAGAGGAGAGCCCGCAGGAACTGGGAGGAGCCGGCCTTTAAACTTATGGCTCAGGGATAGGACTCTCACAGTTGTCTCGGCTTATGGGCCGAACAGTGGTGCAGAGTACCCGGCCTTCTTGGAGTCCCTGGGAGGGGTACTGGAGAGTGCTCCAACCGGGGACTCCATCGTTCTCCTGGGGGACTTCAACGCCCAC
>CAEMYA010001289.1:3263-15277 GCA_903131615.1 Diplodus sargus
GTTCTGAAAATAAAGGATTTGTGGGAACTTTTCAGACTGTGTGCAAGTCTTTCTTTTTTTCTTTCTGATCACAAACCCTCACTCTTGATCTCAAGCAGGTGAATGATCTGGCAGAAAAGAAACAGATTCTTAGGTAATAGTCTTAGGTAATGTTATTTTATCCCACAAATAATCAAATCAGACCAGTTGAAAGCTTGATTAAAAACCTCCAAAGCAATGGATTAAACACTGAAAGTACTGTCCATGTATAGTCAAATATTATGTACCCAGCTAGAATGGATTGTCAACCCACTGTTGCTCAGTCATCTATTATTATTATTATTATTATTATTATTATTATTATGAGTAGTAGTAGTAGTAGTAGTTGTTGTTGTTGTTGTTGTTGTTAGTAGTAGTCCGTATGATATCAACCTTGTTTAAAGAAAACATAAAAGTACTACACTACCCACAATCCTATAGCGGGTTCGGTAAACATTTCCATGGTAACAGCGAGCTCCACCAATCGAAGAGGTCGCTGTTACATTCGCAATGGTTTATGGGATGAGTAGTTAGATAATTATGTACACAGTCTTGTACCTTTGCTTTTTTCTCTGTTTTCCAACATTTTTTTTGCGCCCAGTTAAATGTTTTATAGTCACGATTCATCTCGTAGTATATTGGCTTGGTTCCAGGCTTAAAACTATTCATATAAGGATTTTATGAAACTTCAATGGAGTAAATGAATGGCAAATTCACTTCCTGAACCTGAGCCGTTAAAAAAGTGGGCGGTGACTGTTGAGCTGTATTGGAGGCGGGAACTAGCTCGTTCATTCATAGTTGACACCGGCACATATCCACATAGACATACGCATATGAATAGACGCCTCATTGAGCGGTACAGCCCGCAGGATATGTTATATTATGTTTTTTTGAGTTGACAGCTGCTAATGTATGTAACTCTGTTAGTGTGATGATACATGACAGACAGTTACATTTTGAATCTGTGTTTTTAATACCCCCCCCTTCCACACACACACACACCCATCCGCGCACTTTTGAAAGGGGCGCCCCTGATTTTGATTACTAGTAGTCATATAGACTTAATGAAACAAGTTCATGGAAAACGAATGATGGCTTATGAAGAACGTGATTCGATCCTACAGAGCCGCATACGTATGTAAGTTTATGTCTTTAGTTAACCTTTCCAAATGAAGTGTCCTTAAAGCTAGTGAGGTGCAGAGGCTGGCTACTAGCTAGTAACGTTAACACCAGACCAGACCACCATTCATTCAAAGCTACGGCTGGCTGCCTTTTTTTTCACGAACCTGAACTGATCGAAGTGTTATCAGGGGTTGGGAGAGATGATGTCTCACTCTCCACGTCGTCTTGCCCCGGCTGCGACTTATTTTTTCCAAAGAACCTCCGTATATCCATAATAACACACTACAGGGGTAGGCTAATAGGCGGGCTCTGGTAATCACTGAGGGGGAAAGAATAATACTGATTTTGAATTTGCAACAAATTATTCTGACTTTGCCCATGTATGGGCATATGCCATAAGGAAAGCCGGGTCAGCTTTGCGCTGGTGACATGTTGCATTTGTGGCTTCTGGCAGGGATGGAAATTAACTTGTTTGTCCACCTGCAACTGTGGCTTGTAAATTCTAAAATTTACCAGCGACTCAACATTTTTACCAGCCACTTTTATATTAAAGCGTTGATGTGTGCTTGCACTAGAACAATGCCTAGAAACTGAAGCGGAACCAACAGCAGAACCGAAGCAGCGGCAGACAGGGACACGGAGGCAGTGCCGGTCCGAAAGAGTAACTGTGCGAGGAGAGCGGAGGTAATCTGTAGACTGTGACCAGTGATCACAGTGGCTTTGTTTTAGTTTTAGATCAGCTCGTTTCCAGCTTTTTCGATTATTATTATTTTTTGATTATATATTAAGTGTTAAAACAAAATGTTGCTAAATCAAATAACTTATTTTTAATTATTGATTTTCTTGTTCTGAGTTTTCTTTATTAAAATTTTGTGTAAATATGCAAGAATTACGGTTTACTTTGTGCGATGATGTGAATATTGATAAATAGGCTATAATTAAACGTGTTAAAATGTACATTTGAGTGTTATTTCGTTTAAAAAAAAAGTCATGACACAATGATTTCATTCATCCCTCAGCTGGCTATTTACATGAGAGATTATAGAGTTTATTATCTAGCGGTCCAAATGACCGCTTACGGCCGTTCTAGTAGTGTTGAATTCCGGCCCTTAGTCCATCTGACACTTTGGTCCAATCAGAAACATATAATTGGACCGGATCTACTAGGGTTGTGGAAACTGAAAGCGCACTGTTATTGCCCTCACCAAGATATCGATCATTAAGATTAATTGGATCAGCCCTGACTGGACTGAACCCGCCACAGTGGCTGGCAAACTGATTCAGTTCACCCGCCAGCACACAAATTCAGCCGTATTTGGCGGGTGCTAATTTCCATCCCTGATAATTGCAAGTTGCAACCACATGAAATGTTACGCCAGAGACACAAGTGGAACCCAAAAGCGGACAAACAACTGGGGCGAGGTGCAAAAGGTGCTTTATTTTCACACAGCTGGGTCGGAGAGGGGGAGATGACTTGAGTCCACGGACAGAAGCGCTCAGGGGAGCGCAGCGCTGGAGACGGGCTGCGGGTGAGCGGAGGTGCTGCGTGGCTGTGATAGATCAGCGGAGAGTTGGTCAGGTGAAGTGCAGACAAAGGTGCGGAGACCGTCACGGAACGGCAGGGCACGCGACTGGATCACGTATCAACTAGCAGCAGACAGCGTCCAGATCCAGGTTATGAAGCCGGCGCTGATTAATAACCTGCTGCAGGTGCGTGTGTGAGCTCTCCCCCGAGACCGCCGACTCCGCCCAGCCTCCAGCGCACCTCTGAAAGCAGACAGAAAATACACAAGCACAACCGCAACCTCCAGCCTCTGCAAACATAAATCGTGACAGAAAACCTCTGGGGCCATTTTCATCATAAGGCGATTACATTTGATTATTATTATTACATTTTTTTTTTAAGACACAGAGATCCGGGGCTATTCCTAAAACATCCGGGGCTATAGCCCCGAATGACCAGGTCTAACGACGCGCCTGGTGTTCATCCTTACATAATACTAACGGCTACTTCCTTTAGATGTATATGGTTGAATTTTTCAGGGTTCTCAACAGCTTTTAAGCTGCAATGATTTCATGTATTCTTTTAACATATTTAACTGCTTTAAAGCATATACAAATGTCATGTATAGTTTTGCTGATAGGACTCTTCATATATTTTAATATAAGCCACAAAGGATGTAGAAGTCCTCACATTATATCAACAAATCACTCATCAATCAAAACGTAAATTTGCAAGTTAGAGCTTTTTTTCTATAAAATACAGACTTATGTTTTGGTAACAAACATTTTCTTTAAGTGATTAAATGAAAAAAAATGTAACCCTTCGAAAAAACATCCAATATTAAATCCTTAACTAATATTGTATGGAATGAATAATAATTGTTCACTGCTGTCATTATGAATCATCTATAAGCTGCTTTTACAGAGTCAGTATACTGTTTATTACACCATTAATAGCAAAAACTGTTTTTGGCCCATTTGAAGTTAATTTAGAAAGAAAATGGCCGTGAACTTGTTTGGCTGCACTGTGCAAAAAAACAATAAAGCCCACAGTTCCAGGATTTAACCTGTTCTGCCTTTCCATCTCAGGTTTACTCTTGCAAAGACAATATATTTGCTTCACATCATCAACTTCATTGTCTTTTGATTTATATGCTCATTCTGAATTTCATGCAGGCAATCATCTCTGATAATCTCTGAACCCATCAACTGTTGTCATGAAAATGCTGATACCTTTTAAAATGTATTTATTGGCCTTTCCATGGCTTTTATTTAAAGGACAGCTGACAGAGATGTCAGGAAATGGGGATGACAGGCAGCACAGCAAGGACAAAGTCTCTGTACATGGGGCACATGTTCTACCAACTGAGATACTGGAGCAAATTGTGTTTAACCACAACATACAAAGTGCTCCTGAGCTCCTGCATCTATTCTTTATAAGATAATGTCTTTCACAAAGTGGTTGCACTGCATATGTATGCCTTTCAGAAACATATTCATTTTAAACAACAAAATAATTACTTATACTACTACAAAATAATTACACACAGTAGTTACACTGTGACAAAGAGCACTTTGAACATCAGGAGCAAAGAGACAGAGCAGCTGTAGCTCCTCCTCTGCACGTGTCTGCTGTTCAGCTGCAATAGGGAAAGATCATGATCATGAACCAGAAGAAGTGATTCTTGTGACAGCACAATAAAACAACCTTAACAGATACATGAGTGTAGCTCAACCTCTCTATTCGTGTCTGTAAGAGGATGTGGCACCAAACTGGAAGTTCTGTCGGGTGCGGTGCATTCCTGTTTATCTAGGTTATCTATCTTTTGAAAGGGAAATCACAGCTCTATTTCTCAGTTTCCTCTTATCATGTAGTACCAATTTAAAGAACATTAATCTTTGTCCACTGCAGAGACAGCCCAGTTTTATACAAGAGTTATCTTTCCAGCTGTGAAGTGATTCTTGTGACAACACAATAAAAACAACCTGAACAGATACATGTGTGTAGATCAATCTTGAGGATGTTCTGTTTAACTGAGTGTTCAACAGGTTTTGCCATTTCTTGTAAATGGTGGAGGGAGAGTTGAAAAGGGTTTTTGACGTGAGATTGCAGTGTGGTCACAGTTTCTTCAGCTTCTGTTTTCACCCTATAGAAACAATATGGCGGTGACTTCTGGTTCATGATCTTTCCCTGTTGCAGCTGAACAGCAGACACGTGCAGAGGAGGAGCTGCAGCTGCTCTGTCTCTTTGCTCCTGATGTTCAAAGTGCTCTTTTGTCAAGTTGTATTTTAGTGTGTGTCTGTTTCTTTGTAGTTCTCTTAAATAGTTTTGCCAAATTGTATGAAAGTCACACAGTTGTCACACTGCATATTGTGAGACGACCCTCACTCGATTCAAGACTCCAACCACACAACTATAGATGAATGTGTCTCTGGTTCTGCTGTATTGATACTGATCATTTGTTTTCAAACAGTCCATAAAGAGTCCAACTGTATTATATCAGTGCAAATGCTGGACCAGTGTACTGCTTTTCACCCACAATGCAACTGGGCCATAGAGTGACATCACTGGAGTCGGTTTATCAGATTGATACCTTGTTCAATCTGATAAAATCCTACCCTGTTGATACCTTTTCAACAACTATACAAGGAGCTGCTCTGTTAACTCCACATTAATCACCCTTTTCACCCCCCCTCCCCCGCTTACAAGAAATGGTTGGAATGTCCTGCGCTTGTATAAATAGAACATCCTGTTTAGTACACCATACCCTTATGTGGAAACGAATAGAAAGGTTGAGCTGTACTCATGGCTGTTTTTATTGCTGTCACCAGAATCCCTTCATAGCTGGAACTATAACTCTTATATAAAACGGGGCTGTCTCTGCAGTGGACAGACATGAAAGACAGTGGACAGGAGTTCAAATGCTGGACCAGTGAACTGCTTTTCACCCTCAATGCAACTGGGCCCCTGAGTGACATCACTGGAGACAGTTTATCAGATTACATGCAGCCTCCTCTGGAGCCATAAAGTAGATTTATACTACATCTTTTACACATATGCTGTAGTACTCCCCAAGTAAACACACATTAATGTGGGAAATTGGTGGAGTTACCCTTTAAATTGCTAAACTTTAAGACTGTGAATGTGAAAAATGTTATGTCAACCAAAGTGAACATTGTTTTGACTTTTCTGATTATTTTTTCGTACTCTGAGGTCAACACAGAACCTGTTACCTTCTTATTCTCCATATAGGCTCCACATACTATATCCATGAGCTCATCCTCGTCACTCACCAGCGGATGAGCTGGACTGAAGCTCAAAGCTACTGCAGAGAGCAGTACGGTGACCTGGCCACCATATCTAATGTGCAGGTCAACAGCAGGATGGCTGACATGGCTAGAGACTGGGAGGAGCCCTTCTGGATCGGCCTGTATGAAGACGTCAGCACAGTGGCGGCTGGTGAAAAATATTCTAGGAGGGGCTGTGATATTTTCAGTAACCATCCCAATACAATTGAACACAAACTACAGGAAACCAGTGCTCTGTGAAATAGTCAGCAATTATTTAATGCCAATATCAACAAGTTGAGGCATTGAAGCATTCTAACACAAAAACATAAACATATTGCACAAACACAAGCTTTCCATTTGTAACTGAACTAGTAAGCAATTGAATTATTTATTTCTACACATATTTATGGAACGAATGTTGACTTACACCAGTGCCTCCTTGTGGCAGAGGTGGATAGCTGGCTGTTGAGCACATGAAACAGTGCCAATAGTAGAAAATAGCCAACTCAAGAGGCACTCTGAGAACAGAGTGGAAAGTGGACTATATACAATAACATGAAATTACAAAGATTTACTTAACGTTTCTAGGAAATCCTACACTGTATAAAAAGGATGTATGTATAATATAGAAATAGATATCAATTGTCTGAACTCAAACCTTTGACTGGAAGAATAGTGTATAGCATTTTATGATAAAGCTAAATGTTAAAGGGATAGTTCGTGTTTTTTGAAGTGGGGCCATATAAAGTCCATATCTATAGTCGATCTGTTTCCTGCCGTAATCACCGATCAGCGCAGCCTCAGTTCACTGCAGTACCAAGCTGAGCGTCTGGCTGGAGGCTCTCTGCTCCCCCAAACTGAGGCTGCGCTGATCGGTGATTACGGTAGGAAACAGACCAACTATAGATATGTACCCCACTTCAAAAAACCCGAACTATCACTTTAAGGAAAAGTAAAAAAGTAAGTGTTAAGCATCATTGGTGACTGAGAAACATATACAGTAATTATTAATACCAACAAACACACTATTAAGACAGAATATTAGGAATTTATAGAGTGCTATACATTACTGATTGATGTCTTATGCTAAGGTCAACTATATACAAAGAAACGTGGACAGGGATGTGGTTTGTGTGTGTGTGTCTCATCTTATTTGTACAGGAATTTTGCCCTTCTCTCCTTCTGTGTGGCAAACCTCTCAATGACCCTATTATTAAAATCAGGAATGTCCCTAACAAGTTTCTTCTCCATCGAGAGCATAGCCAGAGCATTCAGGCGATCCTGTGTCATGGTGTTTCTCAGGAAGGTCTTGATCCTCTTCAGAGTGGAGAAGCACCTCTCGGATTCGGCTGTTGTCATGGGTGTGGTGATGAGGATCTTGAGGAGGCTGACCGTTTCTGTGAAAGTGCTCTGCAGGTTGTTCTCCATGAAGAACTGGTACAGAGGCACTGCACCACTGCAAGCCTTGAACTCACTGTTCTCATAGATGAGGGACAGTTCTGTTTTGAGCTTGGCCTTGTTCAACATGGGGTACGCCTCCACTGTTGTTTCAAGCGCTGTGTCGGGGAACTTCACACTATGTTGTGGGAACAACTCTCCGTGCAGCAGTGTTGCACTGATGAGATGCTGGGTGAAGGAGAACCGCTCCTTGGCATGCACCAGGATGGTATCACATACCTTTAAAATATAGATCATCTGCTTAAATGTGCAAGAAAGCTATTTTGATGAAAGTGATTCTGACAGAACTCATGGCTATGTCCAAGTCAAGTATATGATTACTAAGGTTTTAACACCGTTATTTCTAATTGCACTTTACAGTATCTTCACTTCTCCTGATCTTTAACTTCCTATTGGTTTCCACAACAAAACAAGGTCTACAGGAGCATTTCAACAAATAAACCACATATTTTTCTGTTACATGTGAGGATGCCTTATACACTGAATTTCTTTCTTGTGTGTGAGGATGACAAAAAAATCATCATGCTGCTTGTGTGACTGCTCTGCCAGCTGCATTATTTGACTGAAGTCAGCTGTGGCAATATGCCATCCTGGACTTCACACCACCAGGCCTAACAACACTAACAATTACATCACAATTCACCTCTGTAGCCAGCCTCTGTTGTTCTCCTGGTCCCAGCATCCTCCGTCGCTTCACGGGCTGCTGCTGCTGGTCTGATGCGCTGTCCCCACACAGAGAGGAAATTGAGGCCCTGATACAAAAAATAAAGTGTAAGTTGCTAATTTAACATAAAACTCCTTAGACTCCCAGTCACCCCCCCTCAACACACACATGCACATCCACTGAGTCACATATACACACACTCACGGACTAACACCTATGTCTAGTAACTGCTTTTAACCTGTGATGTACATAATTAACTTTTTACTTGTGTCAGTTTTTTTTTTGTGTTTTTTGTTAGCATTTTTTCATTACATTTGTGAGCTGGATGCAATTACGTTCTGCCTGCACTGTAAATTGTTGTCTGAATGACAATAAAGTTAATCTTCAATCTTCAACAACGAGGCCTCTTCTAGAAATTGACCTGGTGGACATCTGAAAAAGTCTGTTATTACAAAGTTTGATTAATAACCACCTTACCTACATTACCTGCATCTGACTGTCTCGAATCTTTCCTTTTAAAATATTAAAACAAATATGATTGTGATGTGCTATATGATAATCTTTCACTTTGATGACAAGGCACATTTGGGGTTTTACACTGTTTGAAATGAGCAACTCATCTTTCCAACAACAACAACTTTATCAGCCAATAGTAAAAGATAGTTATTTACCTGATCGTTAGCATGCTGTCTGTGAACCTCTGGACAAGTCCTTTAATGAAGACAGGGTCGATGTTCCTCTTCTGCAGCTGGTTGAACAGCATGTCTTCAAGCATCCTCACAAAGCCCCCAGCCTCTCTGACAGTTGCGGGATCAAAGTTCCCAGAGTCTCTAATGGTCTGGAAACACTTTAGGAGGTCATCCTTGTGCTCATACACAGTGTTAACGGCGCGACTGTGGAAGTTCCACCGTGTTCGCTTTGGTGACCTGGAGAAGAAGGCAGAAAATCCTGCGAGGTCGGAAAAAAAAGTGCCGATTTTGGGGACGTGTGATGTTGCCTGCTGCATGATGAGGTTCAGCTGATGCGCATAGCAGTGGACGTAGTGGGCATGTTCGTAGACATTCATTATCTTTCGCTGCATTCCGCCGGTGGCTCCCCTCATCACACTAGCTCCGTCGTAGGCTTGGGCAACAAGTTTGGCCTTTTGTTCATCTGGGAGTATGGTGCTTATTCTCTCCAGAAGCGCTGTGGCGATGGTGTCGGCGGTTGCATTCTGGATGCTGATGAACTCGAAAAACCGCTCTTGGATGTTACTGTTAGCATCGACATAGCGTAGCACCAGCACAAGCTGACAGTGGGTGGAGATGTCAGTCGTCTCGTCGGCTTGAATGGCGATAAATTCAGCGCTCTTTACTTCCTCCAGAATGAACTCCTTTAGCACTGACAGCATACAGTCCAACAGCTCGTTTTGTATGGTCTTTGACGTGCCTTGTAAAAACGGTAGCTGTCGTAAGGTGCTTCTCCAGCGCACTGTCGAGGGAGGCAACAAAATCCACCAGTCCCCGGAAAATTGCCAGGGTTGTCCGAGGAGTCAGTCTCATCATGCCCACGCAAAGCCAACTCAAAAGCCCCACAAAACTTCACACAATCGATTATTTTAGATAAAATATGCCTATTTTTATCCACCTCCTCGTTGTGTTTCCTCACAGCAATTCTGTGGCCATCGTCCAGCTGCATTGCGATGTTCACTCTCCCTAACATGGCTAGCTTGACAGAATTATCCATGTGTGCCCTGGTGTTCTCGTGTTTCCTCAATTTCTCGGACAGGTGCTTCATATCCCTCACTCCGGTAACTGTCCATGCTGGATCGGTCCCCGTTGTTTTAAAAAGCAAGCAAGGAAAGCAAAATAAGGCATTAGCATGACCGCACCCGGCTAGCCATGCCTTTCTGATGTACCAGCTACGAGAGAAGCCTCTAATATACGGCCTCCCTTTTTCGCTGGCCTGCTGTTTAATTGCGAGATCAGGTTGTTCTGGGCCCAGCTCTTTCACCCGTAGCTTCTCCGCCAAAGTTCTCCTCTCAAAAGGCTTTTGAACAAGAGATTTAACCGAGTTCGGGTTCGGTCCTGAAGAAGTGCTATTGCTCGCCATTGTCATGTTGTAAAAATGGCGCCGTACGGACTAGCCCTGACCTTAGCAGTGGCTCGCTTGGGGCGATATATTGTCGCCCATATCGAATTGGATTTCAAGACGCTGATTGGCTAAGTGTTATGTCATGTGTTCATATCTTAAATTAGCAATTGGCTAGACAGTTACAGAGACCCGCCTCCTTGGGGCGATTTCTCCATCGCCCCAGAGCTGTTGAAGCATTGGAACAGGGGACGTGTAGGAAAAGGATATATCTTGCACAGATGATTTTCTATCATATTTTACACATATTACTGGGTGCGTCCCACATGTCAAACACACAAATATTAACAATTTGTATGATTTATTATTATTAATTTGATTTATTTATTTATTGTGGCTCAAGGGGGGGCGGTGCCCTAGCGCCCTCTATTTGCCAGCCGCCCCTGTCAGCAGCTGGAAATGGTCTCTGATGAGTGAACATCACTACACAGGAGTCGTGGAGGACTACAGGCAGTGGCAGGAAGATCAACCGGACAACGCAGGAGCGAACGAGTATGGAAGATGGTTTTTGGAGAGACAACAGCTGCACGTTCATTAAAATGCCTCTCATTTGTTTTGCAGGTGAACTTTATCTGACATTTCCAGTTTCCTACCTTTTTTTCTTTCAGCCATGACCTTAACATACCTTGTACCGACAGGTTTTGAATTAAATTACCCTGCAGACATCATTTATAATTTTCCCCGTTTGTTTCTCCATGTAGACGGTGGCTCTGATCAGTATGGGCTGGTAACTGAGCAGAGGAGTTGGTTTGAGGCTCAGAGCTCCTGCAGGCAGCACCACACAGATCAGGTCAGTGTGAGGAGTCCGGCTGAGAACCAGGAGCTGAGGAGCAGACTGCAGGCCGACCAGGCTGTGCAGGAGGCCTGGATCAGCCTTTCAAAGTACACTACGTTTGATCTTTGACGAACAACCCTGCTGGTTTGGTGCTGGTGTCTGTTAATGATTTGTACATATTTATGCAGACAGTACTTACATGGTCCCTGTAGTTGTTTGATATTTTAATATCTCTAAATACAAGATGTCTGATTTGCTAATACTAAAATTAATACTAATACTAAGAAATATCATGATAAAATGAAGTTGGTATAATACATTGTTCACAAATCACATTATCATGCATCATCTTCCATTCAAATGTCAAAATCTTCCAAATCTTTCATACAGTGTAGGTATCATTGTTAGTAAATTATGTCACACATTTTTCATACAGTATTGTAATGAACATATTAATTTACTAGGCGACTATAAATAACACTAGACAATTCCCCGCCGGGAAATCGCGAGAGTGGGCTGTGCGCTTTGCCCCGTGACGAAAAAGCAAACATAGTATCAACAAAATATCTCCACCATCAAGCAGCAAAGACCTTAAAGGACACACTCATCAAGTTTTGTGGTCCTAGTTTCAGAAATGTGGTAATAGGAGTGAGTTAAAAAAGGGTGCAGTTTCACACATTCTTATCCCGATTTACAATGGAGTGAACGGAGCAGTTGAGAGCTACCCTTGTCAGTTCGAGGCAGATAATTAAAAAAAACGTAAATCCTACCGATAAAGTAGACACATTGGGAGAAAGAAGACAAGTGTGGCTACAACTTTGGAAAATATCACTGTTTTTGAGCCTTATTTGTGGCTGGGGTCGTCATGCAAAGACAACATTTCAGAAAGTTTGAGTCTCTCACCTTTTAAAAACTACACATTGTAGGAAAAACATTTAAAATACAACTCAAATACACAGGATTTGTGCCTACATTTTAAAGTTTGAATGGTGTTTCTAGGTGAATGTACGCCAGAGGAGTTGATGTTTGACCTACATCGAAGATTTGCAATGT
>CAEMYA010001289.1:23624-35884 GCA_903131615.1 Diplodus sargus
AAATATTTTCTCTCAAAAATAAAAATTTTGATTGTTACTTAGTCTTTTTTGCTCTCAAATCTCGTTTTTGGTTTCAAATCTATTCTGTTTGATTGCATAATAAAGGAACAAAATTCTCTCCATAAAACATCTGCTCGCCACTTTGGGAGAAGCAACATCATTTTAAAACAGTGTAAATTAATTAATTGAGCTGTGCACTTCTCTGGCTTTATTCTTTGTAAGATCTGACGTAGTTTCAGGATACAGTTCATTACACCATTAAAAGGAAAAGGCAGCAGTTTTTTAAAACTGTCAGCTGAGATTGAACTGCATGGTGGAAACCTGAACGGTGCAGGTAAAGTTACATTTTGTTCAACATCTTGCCTTCTTACCCATTTCATCATCTTCATTGGTCGTTTCAGACCGCGAGCTCATTTGATTGAAAAAGCTGCCGATTTTTGCACATTTGGCTCCATCTGTCTCCGGTGCTTTTCTCTTTTTATTTTCCATCTTGCAAACACTGTTGCACGTCTGGGGCTGTAGCCAGGCTACAAACACCACTGGCAGTGTGTGGTGTGCACGGACGTGTTATGTCAGGCTGCGTCTGAAAAAAAAAAAAACAGCTGCAGGTGGAGACGACCCAGGGACAGCGGTAACAGCACACATGTAATACCCACTCAGTGCCATGACTGAACACCGGCCCTGAATTACAAATTGGTTACAAATTCAACAGATTTCATATAATGAGTAAAATAACAAACAACATCTTTTTGGATGAATAGGTATGAGACACTAAGAAAGTTAGATCAGTGGTTCCCAACCTGGGGTCCGCGCCCCACCTAGGGGGGCGCCAGAGATCGCAGGGAGGGGGGGCGCACGACTTTGTCTGCTCTGAGGTTGTGAGGTTAAAGTTATATTTGTGCAACCCTCTGAGGTCGATTGACGCGCCCGCACGTCAAAATCACACAACCTATTTAAGATGACGTAGCAGCAAGACGGAGCCTCAGTGAGTCTCGGTCCGACTCATGTGTTGGAGCAGCCTTCAAGCTGTGTTCTAGTTTTTAAATTGTGTTGATAGGCCAAGTAAAACCGGACTTATGATAAATAATGTCCGCCACGCTTTTTCGCTAACATTACCGTCACGTTTGCTGCGCGTTTGGTGCAGGAAGAGATGGTCAAAACGGGCTTTTCTCATGAAAGTGTCCGCAAGCAGGAAAAGTTTGCGAGCGAAGAAACACGTTCCTATTGGTGGAAAAAGGCACCACACCAGCCAATCACAAAATTACATGGCAAGACACGTGATTTGGTTGCTGGGGGACAGGAGGAAGTTGTGGAGGGACCGACAGTGACGGTGAGAGAGTTGAGAGACGTGTGTCAAAATGATAAAATAACTGTACAGTCACACATGTGAAGTTGTGGTGAAAATAATGACACCAAACAAGGCAAGTAAATAGTCTTTAAGGTGAAATATAATGGTAAAATCAAAAATAGTTAAAATGGCCAATTATACCCTGGACTGCATAAAATCCCAGTAACACACCCAATCAAAACTCTCTATAATCCAAATTGAAGCATATTTCTTGGTCCACATTTAAATTCATTAAGCTATTTATTACCAACACCCCTATGAGGTACACCTGATGACACAAAAAGGAAGAAATGTATCTATATACATTGTAAAACTAGGAGAATATAACTGTTGTTTATTTTTGCAAATAAAAGTTTGTAATTAATCACTTTATTATTTTAGTGTATGCGGGTTGGGGGGGCCTGGCTTGTCTTGGACACAGGCAAGGGGGCTTCAAGGAAAAAAGGTTGAAAAACCACTGAGTTAGATATATGGCTTCTCAAGTCCATCCAAAAATCATGCACAACATTACATTCACAAAATGCATGAGCAATAGATTCCTCCACATCACAGAGGACACATTTACTATCCGTATCCATAAACTTAGATGGCATTGCATTACAAGGGTAGATTTTGTGTAAAATGTTAAAATGTATTTCTTTTATCTTATTAGAGATGCAACATTTATAAGGCAGTAATCATGTTTTTTTCCAGTCAATATCATCAATTAACTCATCCCAGAAGAATTTCCCTCTTGGAGAACATTTCTTTTTAGCATAGATAGCATTCGTTATGAATTTAGTACTACATTTTTTATCCAGGAGAGGGCGACGATCAATAATTAGTTTGGAGTCAATTCTTGCACTTGTGCTGTGTGAAAGATGATATTTCATCAACTGTATGGTACCAGAAAGAACTTACTGGCAAATAAGACTAAATTCTTTATATCTAAGAGGAAATTCAAAAGTACTGAGAAAATCATTATAAGAGAGGAGGTTACCATGTTTATCAAATAAGTCAATAATGAAAGATATGCCCTTTGAATGCCAGAAGGAAGAGCAATAGATTTGTTTTTTATTGTAATGTCTCTGTTATTCCATAGCAGGGCGTTATGAGGGGAAAATTATGAACATAAAGAAGATTCCATGCTAAGAGAGCTTGTCTGTGAAAGACATTTTGAGAGGAAGTCTAGAAGAAGAATCATTACACTTTAAGAGAAACTGTAAACCAAACGCATTTTTAAAAGATATTGCAGGGAATGAAATACCAGGAATCTTCACCATTGAGCAAGAATCTTCTCTACTAATTAATTCTGAAGGTGTTATCGATGTCAACGAAGTAGATGACTTCAAGACCCCCTTCAGAATTGTAGCCAATTTCTTCATTCTCTCTTGTAGATCTTTGTACACAAACACAGATTTTCTAAAGCTAAGCCGAAGTTTAAGGTGTTTCTACTTTAATTCAACTAACCTTTTTTTCATTTTTATATTTTTAAGTGATTGAATTTTTGTAATATAAAAAATAGGAAATAAAAATCAAACCATTAAAAAATATTTAAATTTTATATACAAAGCACTTCTAATTTAGGACCTTGAGTATAGAAATATTACAAAATTCAACCATGTTCACTGTGAAATTAAAGTAAAATAATTGTATTTTAAAACTTGGATTTGACTTACCAGAGTCGTTGGTCACGCTTGGGTTGGAAATCTTGCTGGCCGTGTTTGGATCGGATACTGCAGCTTTAGTGAAGACGCAGAGTTGTGAATGTGTGCAGAATCTGCAAATCCTTTAAATGTGCACCAAACCACACCCAGAATGCACCTGTCTCACATCATAATGAAACTGAAGCTTTATGTAATCTCTGAACCCACCGACCAAAGTCTGACAATGTTGATCCCTGTTAATAAACACTGTTCACCACTCCCTTCACCATTTACAAGAAATAGCATCAGTTCTTTTAAGCTTCACATAAAACAGTAGGTTGTGCTATTTGGTAACAGGTGACGGCGTCATGACTGGGTAATGAAAGAGGCACAAACAAGCACAGGTGAGGCTCCCCACTTTGTGAAACACATAGTCTTATAAAGGATGGATACAGTAGCTCAGGAACACTTTGTGAAACTGTTGTGGATGAACACAGTTTGTTTGCAAATGAATGCATTCTGTTTAATTTAGTTTTACACAGAGTCACAACTCTTGAAATTCGGGGTTGTAACAGTTACATGCATATTTGTGTCTCTCTTTCTGGTCAGAATGCATTTTTTTTTTTTTTTAGATATTTAATTGTATTCTTGTCTTGCTAGATTTTCTATTCTATGACATTAATCCTTCTACTGAACTTCTTGGAGTTTGCTAGTAAATGACTAAAAATGATGAGCCTCCTTTGATAACTGCACACGTCAACCACTGCTCACCCCTCCCTCCACCATTTACTAGAAACAGCAGCGGTTCTTGTACGTGAGAAATAAGCAGTGTAGTAACAGAATCTGGCTTTATAGTTCATCAGCACTGCTTAGTTTGACTGGAGTTTTGTGAGACGACCCTCACTCGATTCAAGACTCCAACCTCACAACCACAGAGGAATGTGTGGAATAACAAAATGTCATATCTCTGGTTCTGCTGTATTGATGTTGATCATTTGTTTTCAAAGACTTGAAATGTGATGTCAACCAAAGTGAACATTGTTTTGACTTTTCTGATCATTTTTCTCGTACTCTGAGTTCAGCACAGAACCTGTTACCTTCTTATTCTCCATATAGGCTCCACATACTATATCCATGAGTTCATCCTCGTCACTCACAGGAGGATGAGCTGGACTGAAGCTCAAAGCTACTGCAGAGAGCAGTACGGTGACCTGGCCACCATATCTGATGTGCAGGTCAACAGCAGGATGGCTGACATGGCTAAAGATTTTTCCCCTGTTTGTTTCTCCATGTAGATTATTTACAAAACACAACTAAGTACAGAAAATAGAAAAAACAGAACCATAGGCAGTAATGCACAGACGGCGACAGACACTGTTTCCAGGGGACGCTAAAAAGCGATGAACACAGCTGGGGCACGCTTGATGTTGCTGTGGTTTGTGACTTATGAAGTTATTAAAGTCTGTTCTGTAAGAGGTAAAAGTGGTAAAGCTGTTTTCCCCTGGAAACAGTTTCTGTAGACACCACCGATAGTCACTGAGTGACATCACTGGATCACATGCAGCTTTCTCTGGAGAAACAAAAGGCTTCATATTACTTTTTCGTATACGCAGTAGTTCTCCTATCAACACACTTACATGTGTAAATTGGTGGAGGATTTTTTTTTTTATAATAGATGAAATATCAGAGAATTATGATTTCTGTGGATGACAGGCCTTGTTTTGTCCCAAAGACATTTTCGCTAAAGCTAAAGCAACACTGCCTGTCACATTTCCAATCTGTTGTCTTGTAAATGACCACATCTAATAACAGAATATGACAAGAACCTTTTTAAAATTGTTATATTTTTCAGTGATTTAATTTTTGTAATATGAAAAACATAGAAAATCAAAATCTAACCACTAAAAAATGTCATCATCCCTTTGTACCATGGAAACACAATAAATGATTCCAATAATGTATTATTACTATTATTAATTTTTTTTTTATTTCAAAGAAATTCAAATCATCACTCATTATTTGTTTTAAATACTCACCTCTGAAAAGAAACTGAATGACCCAAAAATACACTAACATGGCGGCTGACCTCATTGATTTTATACACAAAGAATTTCTAATTTAGGACCTTCACTATAGAAATGTTACAAAATTCAACCATGGTCACTCTGAAATTAAAGTAAAATAATTGTATTTTAAAACATGGATTTGACTTACCAGAGTCGTTGGTCACGCTCTGGTTGGAAGTCTCGCTGGCCATGTTTGGATCAGATACTGCAGCTTTAGTGAAGACGCAGAGTTGTGAATGTGTGCAGAATCTACCAATCCTTTAAATGTGCACCATACCACACCCAGAAATAAATGCACCTGTCTCACATGATAGCAGGGGCGCCGCCAGGGATTTTGGGTCCCATGAATTTGCTGCTGGCAACACGACTCCACCGCTACCAACGACAGATCTTCTGGGCGATATGATCGAGTGCTGCGGACCTATGGGAAAGACGAACTGCTGTCCCTATGAGGAAGAGCTGCACTACTACCCTGCCAGCTGGATCATGTCCCGGAGGAGCTATGACGGCGAGGAGACAAGCGGCCGTAAAAACGGGGCAGGAGGGGCAATATTCTACACCAGCTCCGCCGTAGAAGTGACAGACCAGCACTACCATCAATTTTTCCCAGTAACGCATGCTTCCTAAGGAATTAAATGGAAGAGCTGCGCCTCAACACAAGAATATGCCATGAGTGCCGCGAGTCCTGCTTGATGATTTTCACAGAGACCTGGCTGCAGGAGGATTTCCCAGATGCACTAGTTCAGGTACAAGGATTCACAAATATTCGTATGGATAGGAACTTGAGCTCGGGGGAAAGGAAGAGGAGGGGGGATATGTGTGTATATAAAAGACTCTTGGTGTAACTTGAACTTCTGTGCCTCAGTCTGAGACCGTTCTACTTGCCTAGGGACTATGGAAACATTTTCACCTGCGTGGTATATACTACACCAAGCGGTATCGCCTCCAGAGCTGCTTATTGTATAGCTGACTGTGTTCAAGAGCAACTGAGAAACAAGCCTGACGTACCGATCTTCATGGTCGGAGATGTAAATCAATGATTAGAACAGGCTCTTCCTGGATTCCAGCAATGTGTAAAAAATAACACACGTCGATATAATATCCTGGACAAGT
Organism: Diplodus sargus; assembly: GCA_903131615.1. Classification (NCBI taxonomy): domain Eukaryota; kingdom Metazoa; phylum Chordata; class Actinopteri; order Spariformes; family Sparidae; genus Diplodus; species Diplodus sargus. The sequence continues at coordinate 29,777 of CAEMYA010001289.1, forward strand.
GCTATGGCAACATTAAGGATGCATATGCTGCTAGAATCAGACCCCATAAGGAAATTATGCTGTTGTTCTATAGGGCTTCAAAAAATGTGATGCCCTTTTTTATAAAACTATCCATGTTAATGATATTTTTGACTTTCATTCCCATATTTGTGAAAAGAACCTTGTAGTCCCGCATGCAGGTCTAATTTATCTCCACAACTGTAGGCTCACAGGTGGTGGCATTGGATTTGGGGTGAAAAAATACACTTATGAGGCTATATGGTCGTTGCAATTTAATCTTCTGATTTCCAGGAAATGTAAACATTTCTCTGTTTGTATTGAGAGTTGTATTGAGTCACAGTCTGTATGTAGCAGAAATCTTCTCCTCTGTTGCTAATGCAGACCAGGAAGGTGAGAGTCCCAAACTACTGACCAAACATTCTATTGTAGTGATAGCTGAATTTGAACTATATCGTAGATAAACGTGCATTTGCTCTTTTTATTTCAAAACTGTTTTTTATACATGAAAATCATTCTGAAATAAATATGGATTATAGGCTATTTTTATTTTATGGGGGGCTGACAAACAGCTGCTGCTGATGATGATGAATGATGATGCACTTGACGTATCTGTTCGAACGACATGTCTATTTTAATTATACACTGCCTCATTGATCATTATGTGAGAAAATAATTTGTGTTTGAATTTCTGTCATTAATAAATATTTCCTTTTCTTTTTTGTATGGTAAAAAGAGTAAGAGAGACAGAGAACTCCCCACAGACTGTGATGCTACCTGGCATGTCACTGAACACAGTGTTGCTCAGCTTCTTCACTGGGACAGGGAGGGACAGTTATGGGCAGACTGGGCTGCTGCTGACTCATCTGTTGTTAAGTCTGCTAAAAGGAGCAGGAACAATGATTTAATATGAATATGTAGCTAAATGTTTCCCTGCACTGATTAAATGTTGATGAAATGCAGGCTAACGCTAGTCTGTAGCTAGCTAGCTTATTTCGCTATGGACATTAAGCCAACAGGTTAATACCGATCACAGACTGAAGGCTACCCACCTTTCTTGGTGAAAAACTGTTACAGATTGACACCCTTTCCTTTGTCTTTCCTCTCTCTCGTTCCTCTCTTTCCTTTTTTTTTAACCAGATTTTGATTTAGCCAACATTGTGATCACTGTAGTTCCGGCACATCTACTGACTGCAACTCAACACCTTCACTGTGAAGTGCGCTAAGGTAGGACCAAACCATCTCATGTATTTACAGAGGGGGTGGGGTCAATTGGATGTTTACTTAATGGGGATATTTAACTTTTACTGCCAAAAACAAGTAAAAACAAAGAGATCATTAATTTTATTATTAGCTTTGAAATATATATAAAATGATGATGGTTTAATAATTTATATTAGTTTTTTTTTTAACCTACTTTTTCCCTTGGACTTGTCCTAACTTTTCCCCCCATAAGGCGCCCCTGCATGATAGTGAAAATGAAGCTTTATGTTATCTCTGAAGCCACCGACCAAAGTCTGACAAGGTTGATCCCTGTTAATAAACACTGTTCACCACTACATTAACCATTTACAAGAAATAGCATCAGTTCTTTTAAGCTTCTCATTAAATTGTATCTTGTTCCCTTATCAAATTAAAATGGAACAGCATGAGTGATAGCATAAGCCCAGTTTTTTCAAACTAACTGATGGATGTAAAAATAGACAGATGTTACAATTGGTCATTGCTCCTTTATATGCTTATTCTGAATTTGATGCCGACAATCCTCTCTGACGATCTCTGAACACATCGGCCATAGTCATAGTCATAAAAGTGGTGATATCAAGGTCTGATAATGCTGATATCAGTTTATGAGGGGTGACTGTGAAAACTCCACACTATGAACCCTGCTCACCCCTCCTCTCATCATTTACAAGAAATGTCAGCAGTTCTTTTAAACTGTACAGTTTATCTCACACCTCAGCTTTGCCCTTAGAGTGGTACACAGTCGTACATGTAGCACTGAACTTTAAATCAAAGCACTTTTGTGACAGAATTGTGTTTCCAATGGCACTCTTCTCATTTCCAGTCTCAGCCACCAACATTTTGGTTGTATGGAAATATAAAAGTAAGTAGATACAAGATAAGAATGAATAATTCTCCACAATAACCCAGTAAGAAATTACAGCTTTCCTTTAGTACGCCCCAAATTTACTTACATTTGAAACAAAAATAATAAGACCCTGTTTAGGCCACTTTTTAAAACATAAATACATCTGAATGTAACAATTTGCTGATTGTTTATGACAAATATTAAGAAAATATGTCTTTTCTGAACGTGATGCCAGAGACACTTTCCAAACAAGTTGGGAAAGTTCTGAAATGCTCCAAAACACCTGTTTGGAACATTCCACAGGTAAAGAGGCCTATTGGTAACAGGTGATAGCATCATGACTGGGTAATGAAAGAAGCATCTTCGAAAGGCCAAGTTGTTCACAAACAAGCACAGGTGAGACTCACCACTTTGTGAAAGAATTAATCTTATAAAGGATGGATACAGGAGCTCAGGAACACTTTGGGAAACTGTTGTGGGGGAACACAGTTTGTTTTCAAATGAATGCATTCTGTTTTAATTAGTTTTACACACAACACACTCACAAGTCTTTTGGAATTTGGGGCTGTAACAGTTACATGCATATGTATATATATGTCTTTCTGGTCATAATGCAATTTATTTTACACATTTTTAAATATGTTCCTAATAATATCCCAGGAAAAGTCCTGCAAATAAATCAGTCATTTGCTATAAATTATAGGAAAATAGAAATTCCTAAGTCAGCAATATTTATTTAGTCATTATTTGTTCTTAAAATGATCTATTTTTTATATATATATATATGTTGCGTATAATTGTGTAATTATCTTACTTGATTTTTTATTTGTACTATCAAATTACCTAATCATTCTATTGAACTTGTTGGAGATTACTAGTAAATGATTAAAAATTATGAGCCTCCTTTGAAAACTCGACACGTCAACCACAGCTCACCCCTCCCTCCACCATTTACTAGAAACAGCAGCAGTTTTTGTAGTTGAGAAATAAGCAGTGTAGTAACAGAATCTGGGTTTATAGTTGATCAGCACTGCTTAGTTTGACCAGAGTTTTGTGAGACGACCCTCACTCGATTCAAGACTCCAACCACACAACCACAGAGGAATGTGTGGAATAACAAAATGTTATATCTCTGGTTCTGCTGTATTGATACTGATCATTTGTTTTCAAATTCAGTGTACTGCTTTTCACCCACAATGCAACTGGGCCATAGAGTGACATCACTGGAGGCAGTTTATCAGATTACATGCAGCCTCCTCTGATCAGTACGTGCTGGTAACCGAGCAGAAGAGTTGGTTTGAGGCTCAGAGCTCCTGCAGGCAGCAGCACACAGATCTGGTCAGTGTGAGGAGTCCGGCTGAGAACCAGGAGCTGAGGAGCAGACTGCAGGCCGACCAGGCTGTGCAGGAGGCCTGGATCAGCCTTTGGAAAACCCTTATTGTTAAAGCCAAGTTCATCACTTTGACTGATGAGCTGAAAATATTACCACATTTTATATGGGTATCTGAAAGGGTTGTACAAACTCACCTGTGTGTCCAAGCTGTAAATAACTTTTTTTCAAATTAAATATTGGTTACAAATGATGAGCTGTATTGACACATTTTATTTTTTATTTTGGTTGTTTTTCATGTTTTGAAAGAAGTCCCAGCTACTTCAGCTGTTTAGGAGAATGCTGCAGGACTACTGACCTTCACCCGAGTTTCCAAACAATGGCTGATGACTGATAACAATGATTTTTCATTCATGGGTGAACTTATCCTTTAAAATCATGCTACCTTTAATCTTTGATGAACAACCTGCTGGTTTGGTGCTGCTGTCCATTAATGATTTGTACGTATTTATGCAGACAGTACTTACATGGTCCCTGTAGTTGTTTGATATTTAGTCTCTTAATATAAGATATCTGATATGATAATACTAAAATTAATACTAATAATAAGAAATATCATGATAAAATAAAGTAGGTATTATACATTGTTCACAAATCACATTATCATGCATCATCTTTCATTCAAATGTCAAAACCTTCCAAATCTTTCATACAGCGTAGGTTTTATTGTTAGGAAAATACGTCGTACATTTTTTATACAATATTGTAATGAACATTAATAATTCTTATTTTACTAGGTGACTATAAATAACATTATTTGAGTGATGAACTAGAGCAGGGATGGGCAACTTTAATGATAGAGAGGGCCACACAAATGTTATGCTCACTATCTGAGGGCCAGATTGCAATCGCACTTCCACCAGTAGGATTCTGTTTCCCCATTCACATTCCTGAGTGATATACAATTATTTCAGTGCATTGATGTCTCAAAAATCATCATTCAATAAATTAACACAGGCACAAAGTGCAACAACAATAATAACAAAAACCAATATTCATGTTTGATGTGCATTTCTACTCTCTGCCTTCCCATTCTATGACATGTTTCATATTTATGCCGTGAAGGAGCACAGAAAAATATATTTTGCAAGCACATAGGCCTACATTTTATTTCGGTGATGATTTTTCCCCGGGTAAAACATAGGCCTAAGTTAATTTGTGGAAACGGAAATATATTCTGTGCTCAATAAATGTATTTGCATGTTTGCTTGTGTGCATTTTAGGGGCAATAATAACCTCTGTGCTCTCACAGACTCTTGCTGGCTGCGCTGCAGACCGTCACTCTTGCTCTCAGTCTCTCCTTCTGTGCGCTCACCTTCGCCTGCACACTGGCTCAAGATAGCAGTGCGTTAACAAACAGCTAATCTGAGTTTAGTGTCTCTAATTCTCCCACTGGGTTGACTTTGTGGCACATTTATATGGCTGAGCCAACTTGAGCGAGTGTTCGCCATCACTGCTGCACTCTGTCCTCTGCTGCAGCGGCGCAGTTACGCGCGTCTCCGAGTGAAACTTCCGTCCCGATACGGAAGTCCAGCGGGCTCCGCAGGTGTTTGATATAGTAAATAGCTGCCCGCAGTGTCTCCACCTCGCTGAGTCGTTTGTCTTCCAGCTCCTGCGGCAGATGCTTTCTGAGCCGCTCCTTTTGAGGATGAACACAGGCTCGAAGGAGTAATCACACACGCCGAGGAGTCCGTGAAAGGAGAAATACGACAACCGTGTGTAAGGTAAACTCCGGCCGTGCACGGGGTCGAGGTATGCGGTGTCCAGGTGGAAGGGCAGTCCGAGTCGGAGCGCATCCTTGTTGTGCGCTCCGGTGTGGAGAAGCCATGGAGAGCAAGGTGGACATATGAAACAGGTTCCACTAACACCTCTCTATTAATTAAAAAGGATAGAACATGCTCGCATGGGGTGTGATCCGGGGCAGAGAAGTTGCCCTATCACTCTCATCAAGATAAGATAACAATTGTTTGCATAATGTTCCTTCCGACAACACTGTGAATTATGGATGTTTGGAAATTGACTCGCGGGCCGCATTGAGTGAGGACGAGGGCCGCCAGTTGCCCATTCCCGAACTAGAGTTTCAGTGCTCCCTCTCACCTTAACCTCAGTAAATAAACACACACACAGCCGTTAACAGCAGGTTGGACTGAGTGAGTGTGCATTCACGTGCAGTAGGACATCCCAGCTTTGACACGAACCTTAACCATACATACAGCATTCAAAGAGTCAAACTTCAGCCATCAAACGGTTTCCTGTAAAATAAACAGGAGGCTACACAAATTATGCCAATCAGCAATGTATATGATATGTAATTTATTTATGGATTAAAAAAAAAAATTGTAGTCTTATTTTTTAAGTTCTTGCTTAAGTTATATGTCCGAGTTTAGTTGAACGCACCTCTGAGAAAACAAACTGCGCCACAAGATGTCAGCATTCCGTCCATCTTTGTGTGAGGTACAGTAGATGTTTCTCTAAACTCTTTTACAGTAAAACATACAGGTTCAGTTGCTTAATTTGACATTAAATCAGTGTGATAACTGATATGGTGTGAACACGTTACAGCATTACAGGAAACTCAGCCTCTATGTGGGGTTACTGGTCCTGTAGTGTTAGCTAACGTTAGCAATGA